>JAADWT010000283.1:0-24781 GCA_023336285.1 Pythium grandisporangium
GCATTTTTTTTTTTTTCAATTGTGCGTGTCCATTCTTGCCAAACGCTTTCATCGTCTCATGAACAGTATGTAGCCATCTTGCATTCTCGATGTGGTGTGGTCCACCCCATATGATGGTCCATGTTGGAGAGAGAGAGAGCGTCATGATTGACTGTGAGCACAGCCCACCCGTCCCTTTTTCCCTCGTTTACAGTCTCGCACTCTGTCTAATACGGGACTCTTGGGGATTACATACACAAACACACAAACAAACAGGGTGTGAAGGTGTATTGCTTGCTTCGATAGATAGATAGACTAACAGACCAACAGCGTCGCTACCAAGCGGAGAGGTAAAGTCATCGTGAGCGATCGCATCCACGGAGCCACCTTGCTGCCGCGCATCCTCCTCCATCTCTGTAGACCGCCACGGGCGCCAGAGAGCCTACGCCTGTGTGCGCGAACGTGTGGACGCGTGTAGACCCAAGCGTCGTGCCTACGTAGCCCTACATCGATCGCCAGGCGGCGGGGACTAACAATCGTTATCGAGTGAGTGCGTGCTACGATCGCTTCCAAGGCCGTCGTCGACCTCAATGATGGATCAAGAACCAACTCATGGGCCATCGCAGTCACAGCCACAGTCGCATGCGATGGCGGTGGCCAGTGTTGATCAGTCACAAGGCGGTGGTCATGCACGGCATCCAACGGGGTTGCCCGTGCAGACAGATGCCGAGATGATACACGAACAGGAGGGGGCCACGGCTGCTGGTCACACAGAGACCAAGGTGACACGTGTTCGAGAGCTACTGCGTGAGATGCTGACCGCGGATATCTGGACCGAACGCACACGCGATGAATGGGAGCGCAAGCAGTTGCGTGAACTGCGGGCCTGTGTGCTAGACGACGCGTCGGTGGATGAACTGCAGCGACTACCAAAGCGCATGTGCGCGTACGAATTCAAGCCCGGCGATATTGCATGGAACTGCAAGGTGTGTCAGGTGGACGAGACCTGCGTCATGTGCAATGACTGCTTTATTGCGAGCGACCACGAGGACCACGAGGTGTTTTTCTATTATACGCATAGTGGGGGCTGCTGTGACTGCGGCGACCCAGAGGCTTGGGCGAGGGATGGCTTCTGCACGCGTCACCGAGTACGTAGGCCATTGCATGGAGCATGGACGTTTGTCGTATTCCTTGTGTGGAGGTTTCTGATGATCACGTGTTGTGGGTACATCTAGGGAGCTCAAGACGCGGACCCGTTGGCATATATTCCACCAGAGGTTGTAACAAACGCTCGTGCCTGTCTTACGGACGTGTTAGGACTCGTGCTTCGCACCGTGACGGAGGCACGGGGCACGTCCATTATTACGAGCGATGACGTGGATCGTGTCCGCGCGGCGCTCGAGTTGGAGCCACCCGAGCGACGCTTTTCCGTAATCGTGCATTATAATGAGTTGCAGAGTTCACAGGAATTCGCCAGTGCACTGACGCGAGCGGTTCCAGCGATGAGTGTACGTGAGCTATTGTTCATTGGTTGGGTTTTGTTTTTGGTTCTGATCTCTTCTGCCGTTCGTGACAACGGCGGAAGGGTACAGCAAGAACAAAAAGAATGGGCGGAAGAAACTAATTGATTGATGTTACGTACGGGTAGTACCAGACATTGAAGATTGTAGGGGAGGCGTCGACGCAGAAGCAAAGTTTGGTGCGCGCCAAGGCCACGCGCGACGAAGCGCTGGAAGTAGCGGATGGATTGCAACGGCAGGGATTGACTGTATCCATTGTGACCTTCGAATACAAGAGTAAAACGAGTGTGGTGAGCACGCTTCTGCAATGGCTCGTCTCACTCGCAAACTTATCGGATGGGCTTTGCCGTTTGATCTGTGAGCAATTTATTGCACACAGCTGTGGCTCACTTGCTTTCCTGACCGACGACCCGTCGTTCTCGGAATCATCCTCTGAATACCCAGTGCTTCGTGCGGTTATCCTTGCTGACTCATTTTTACCGAAAAGCGTCAGTGATTCGCTTCACAGTCTTTTAATGGCGCTACTGGCCGATCCAATTTTCAAGAAAGCGTTTGCGGTGGCATTTACACGATCGTATCGGCAACTGTATCGCGAATTTATCACCGGGATCGGGAGCTCAAGCGTGACAATTCTTGCGTTCAGCGTTCAGTTCTTCAACCGTGCCAGTTTCGTGAAGCTTCTCGTAGCTGATCACGAACTGTTAGAAGTTTTAATCGCTTCAGTGCTTGAGACATTGCGACGAAAGCGGAGAGAACTGAATTTGAGCATCAGTTCAAGTGGGCGTAGTATTGTCAAATCATGGGATGCAGTTTCTGCTTTGCTGTTACCGTCGTCGCAACCAGGGGACACGCGAACCATCGATATTTGGGATGTATATGCAATGGGTATTCAGCGTTGCAGCTCGAAAGCTTCAACCACCACCAACGATAGCGATTTTTGCTCGCTGAGTGGTATCGACTTACAGGTTCTGGCATCAGAGGCATTGGCCTCTGGGCTTATTGTTCGCAAACGGTCGTCAAGCGTACACTCAGCGTTCCTGTCGTTGCCACCGTCAACCGAGCTTCCGGGTTGTTGTGAATTGGATGTATCGTCACCAGTGTTTTTGTATCGCCGTTATATGTCGGGATTGCTTGATCTTCGGTATGCTCTACAGATCGAAGGCATCTCCGAGTGCTTCGTGCAGGAGCGTGATGGCTCTCGCTTGGCCGACTTCTTGCTCTATTTATCTTACATCCAAGGCGTATGCGCGGAAACGAGACGTTTCGGCGATCACGTGGAAATGGAATCGCGTGGATGGGTCGTCACTGTCGAGTTTGTGTCAACTGCATCGGATGTATTTATGTGGATCATTTCAAACGTGTTCAAGAACGTAGACACCCACAACAATCAAGATGATATGGACACTGAGATGGACACGGACATCCAGATGTATGGTAGTCCGTGTGTTTACTCGTCACAATTATGCGGACTGATCACAAGGTTGACCAAGACAATCATGGAAGCTTTTTACTTCTGGCTAGCTTCCACGGGAAATTACTTTCCGCCCCCCGAGGACGTTGGTCACATTTTTCGCCCACTGCGGGTCCATCCTATCGACATTGCCGTGTCCTGTCACTATCCACTGCATCGCACATTTGCTCAGCTCATCCGCACGATGTGTGATTCGTCTGTTGGGCTGGAAATGTTCTATGCACTGATACGCGATGAGGCTACACATCATACTGATCAAGACGGCTATCGTGGTTCTTCGATCTGGCTTCACGACCGTAACAGTCCTATCGGATTTTGGCATCGTGTAAATCTGATTGAACCTGTTCTTCAAGCAATAGTGTGGGATGCTGAGGTGCATTCGGGGCTTTGGGTCCGCAATGGGATGTCGGTGATCAACCATAGCATGAACTACGGAGAACCACCGTTTTGTCTTCGTTTTCGTGACCTGGACTTGCTGTTAGTCCAGTTCGGATTCCAACTGTTGAGTATCGATTGGATGATGGGTTCAGTGATGGCGCGATTTGGAGTTGAGAAATGGTATGATATTTCTAACTCTGATCGATGGAACTCCGAGCTAATGGCGACAGAATGCATGACACTTTTGTGTCAATTTGCATCCGAGCTACCACCGCGCGTTATGGCCGACCGGAATAACACCATCGATCCTGAGGAGTCGAATGATGCAGTATTGCGATCGTTGATTCCATTCCTGCGGCGCGAGATTGTCCAGCGTCTCATTGTTGGTCCGTGTGCACACAGTGACCTATCCAAAATTGCCACCGAATTTTTCCTATCCACCCACGAAAATCTCTTCTCAAGCACATTTTCTGCTGCACCTGTTTTGGATCGTGTGCTTCGAGATGTATGCTCTCACGAAAGTCGTTCATCCCTTTCCTCGCTTTCGATGGACATGGATGACACGAGTGGAGAAGCCACCTTTTCTTCGTCGTCTGCATCTGCGAGTGGAGGTGGCAAGGTTCTGTATCGTCTGAAGCCAGATTTGTATGCAGAATATTCGCCGACCTTCATCCACTTGACACGCAAACAACACGAGGCAGCGCATGAAAACTGGTTTCAGCATCGCCAGCGCTTGTCAAAAGCGAAGCAGTTGCAACAACAAACCTCGCGTGATGCAAGTTCCGACGATGGCGGGGACATCACTCCATCCACTTGGCTTGATTTCCCAATCGTGAAAACGTTCTTACCCTGCGCCGACGGGTTCCACATGGCACGACTCTCAATTCTGCATTCTCACGCACGCAGTATTGTGTATGAGTCACTCTGGCGGGCGTCAACTGATGTGCTCAGCAGTCTCAATGTCCTCTCCCGTGCCGTGCAGTTGTTTACGTTGCAGATCTACGTCGTCGAAGAGATCGGTTATGCCGAACAGCAGTCCACGGCGTACGGTCACGAAGCATTGGTACTACGGGACGAATTCATGGAGTGGATTACAAGTACACAACCTGGGCAATATTCCGCGGCGGACCCACGGGATCCTGTTTTTCAGTTGTTGCTAAATATTAACCCGTGGATGCCACGCAGGAGTGGGAAAATGGTGAACTTGGATGGGGATCAAAAGCATGAAATCGGACGTGGTGTTGACTGGCTCGTTCGTCGTCTTGCACGACAAAATGCAAGATGCAACGTTCTTGTGGAAAGCCACCAGAGAGCGAGCGGGGTTTCTCGCGAAGATGATGAGCGAAAAGCACTGTTAATCAAGCGACGAAAAGATGCACAAATGCGCGCTCTCCAGCAGATGCAGCAGCGGCAGGCGGCGTTCGCGGAACAGATGAATTTAATGGCCAGTACTACGAGTGGAACTGGAGATGAAGATGATGAAACGATTGATGTTGCGGGGGATACTGAAGAGACCAGCAGTGATAACAATCCACAAGCGGTTGTGCGCTCCATATCGGAGCCGTGCGATGCTGATGACGAGGTTCTCGCGCAGGATGCCCGTGATTCGAGCAGTGATGTGGCGATGGACGATGATACTGCCCACAACGACTCACTACCTGAGTGCGCTATGTGTCATTCCGTTGAGTCAGAAGATAGTTTTATGTGTTATGTGGGTTTTGCGCAATGCTCACCAGTATTCTCGCGGTTGAATGGTGGGTTGCATGGGCTCTATCTGAGCACACCCATGGATGAAATGCACTTTGGTGAAGATGTACCTGTCCATTTACGTCTTTGTGGGCACTCGGTCCATCATACATGCTGGGAATCATATCACGCGTCTCAATTTCAGCGTGCGATCACTGGAGGTCACCATCGTCATTCGCTGAACGCCGTTGACGTGACCAAAAAAGAGTTTCTTTGCCCTTTGTGCAAATCGATCTCGAATGTATTGATCCCGACGACGACCGAAGAAATGGATCAATGGTTGGACGGGACGAACAGCTCTTCACGCTCAACAACATCTGCGCACTGGTTATCACCATCGTTACCGTCTCCCGACTCGCAGGCGGAGGTATTACTGTGGTTGAATGCTATTGGACGTGAGAATGAAAGCGAACAAGATGGAAGTGGTTCGTCTGTTGGTAGTTGTGATTCTTCTATGTTGGAGAGCGGGGAAGCAAGGGCAGCAACTCCGGTTCCTCCCCTTCTCGAGTTTACCGACGCTGAAGATGGGATGCAATCGCCACCGTCGTTCGCCTCTGGATACAGTTCCTTGTCTTCATCCTCGTCGTCGGTGGTACCTATCGAGTTACCACCACGAATGCAAATCTGGTTGGAGCAGGGACTATCTTCGCTTTGTATGGCCGTGCACAAAGTGGCATGTGGTGCGACACAGAAGTCCCGTCCCGATCGATACACGTCTTCGGGGTGTCTGACACTGTTCCATACACTACTGTGCACGTTCTTGGGCTCACCACACCGTGACCAAATTCATCCTGAGCTGCGCTTCTTCCATGCCATGCGCTTTATTCCGTTAATGTTGCAGCAGGTCACTCGACCGCGCGTTGGAGCAGCACTCACACCCGGAACATCTTCAGTCTCGAGGGATCAGATAGCTCATCTGCTCTACTTTGGTGGGTCGGATGTGCTCCCAGATGGCACTATCGTGCTAGAAGATGAGCATCCAACGACACAGACACAGACACGAAAGCAAAGTCAGTGGGGGAAAGTGAGATGGCCTACCAAGCCGTTGCTATTGAGTCAACTAGGCAGTGTTTTGGTGAAGGCTGTCTTGCTTGCCTCTAGTGACGCGGAAGCGGTGTATATGAGCAGGCTGATTATGCTCGCGCGTATCGTGCAAGCCCTGCTTTGGTTTTCGTTAACGCGTGATGAAGATTTCGCCGAGGGGATGGCTCAAACATTGGAGATCGCGGACGAGACGGTATCCCAGTTTACTACCGTGCTATTTGATGAACCAAATCGGAACGAAGCAGCTGCAATGGAGCTTGTGGAACAGCTACGCATTTTCGTCATCTCTCAGTGCCGTGGCGCGTCACCGTCAATATCCTCCGTGACTGCGTTGACTTCAGAAGACGACAAGAAGAAACTTCTCAATCTGGTCGCCTGTGACATTATGCCCATGATGAAAGTAGCGACTTTTTTGTTGCGCTCACGGCGATCAACACCCAATGGCGATCGTGCACCGAGTACACCACCGGTCAAGCCCGTGTTTGTGACGATCGACGATATAACTGCTCAACGGTTCGTGAAATTGGATGCGCTATGGGCACAAGATGCCGCACTGCAGCCATTGATTGCGCGGTGGGTCCAGCGCTTTAGCACTGCCTACGATGAGATGAACGATCCACAGGGGATCTTGCAGCAATGGCTCAGCAATGCCGATTTGGGCCCAGTCCCGTCCACTTCCAACTCGACACTGTCTCTGTCCACTTCACTGGAACCCGCCTCACCCGCTTTGCAGTTCCCACGGATCCTCGCACGTGATTTAAATACTGTCTTCACGTCCATGTCGGTCTCAACGTCCGGCGCCAATCGTACGCGGTATTTGCGGTCATTGCCGCGTGCGTACGTCAAGTTTTACGCGGCCCTTGCCAAGCGCAAGTGTGCATCTTGTCACCAGTTCCCCGCGCGTCCAGCAGTCTGCCTCGTATGCGGCATGCTGCTCTGTGCAGCCAACACGTGTCCATCGGCGCATGCCGACAAGGGGTACCCAGAGGAATCCAATCCGGGCGCGTGTACGGTGCATGCCAAGAAATGCGGTCGTGGCAGCTGCATGTTTTTATTGGTGCTCGAAGGCGCTGTGCTCTTGGTGTATTGGAAGCTCGCAGCCTATGTCGGTAGCTTGTACGTGGATGAGTATGGAGAAGAGTTTGGCGAACGGAATCGCGAGTTGAATAAGGGACGCCCGTTGTATTTGAATGTGGAGCGCCGAAATCGCCTGTTGCGGCTATGGCGGCATCACGAGATCCCGAATGAGGTGGTCCGGATTCAGAATAGCTCGGACCGCGTCATTCGCAATAGCCATTACTAGAGAAGCGCGCGAAGCGATCGATGGGCGCGGTTGTTTTTTTTTCTCGTGAATAACACAATCAGTGCAGTGTGTTCTCATCGACCGGCATGTGAATGGGGGGATTGGGATCCGACTCTCGCCCATACTTGTCGTCTTTGTCATCCACGTTCCCCATTTTCGGCGAAATCTGATAAGCCTAACCTATAGTGAAACTCGTAGTTTTTGAAGATGGCGAGGGGGAGGGGGAGCGATCGAACGCTCTTTTACAGCCAATGTCCCGATGCAATCCATCGTTTAACACGGGTTGATTGGTTAAAACACTCGAATTTATGTTTTCTCAAATCATAGCTTGGCACTATTTCGATACCGACTTATCATTGGTGGAAATCCTCTATCCGTCTGTGGCTCGGATGGCCGCCGTCCTAGCCGGGGGGCCCACGAGCGGTGCCGTCCGCTCCGCTCCCCTCATTCATCGAGAACGAAGACACGGGGTGCATTCTGCTCGCTTTTGATCATGCTCGCTCGCTCCTCCGCCGCGAAGAAGACGCTGGGCGCCGCGGCGCAGGCGTCGCGCGCCATGTCGGCGTCCGCTAACGTCTGGATCAACAAGGACACCAAGGTTATCTGCCAGGGCTTCACCGGCAAGCAGGTAGGTTTCCTTTTTGTTTGTTTTTGTTTTGTGTCTGGAGGAGCGTGTTTCCTTCTCCTCCTCTTCCCCTCCTCTCCCCTCCTCTACTTTTCTACATCCGCTTCATGGAGATGACGCAATCCCACTGACTCGATGCGCACGTTTATTAACTGGGATGGCTTGTTGTCGTGATTACCATACGCGATATAGGGTACGTTCCACTCGGAGCAGGCGATTGAATATGGCACCAACATGGTCGGCGGCGTGACCCCGAAGAAGGGCGGCTCCACGCACCTGGGCCTGCCCGTGTTCGACACGGTGGCTGAAGCCAAGAAGGCCACGGGCGCCGACGCTTCCGTGATCTACGTGCCGCCGCCGTTCTGCGCCGCCGCCATCATCGACGCGATCGAGGCCGAGATCCCGCTGGTCGTGGCCATCACCGAGGGCATCCCGCAGCAGGACATGGTCAAGGTCAAGTGGCACCTGCGCCAGCAGAACGTGACGCGCCTGATCGGACCCAACTGCCCCGGTATTATCAAGCCTGGTGAGTGCAAGATGGGCATCATGCCCGGCTACATCCACCAGAAGGGCAAGATCGGCATCGTCTCGCGCTCGGGCACGCTCACGTACGAGGCCGTGCACCAGACCACGGCGCAGGGCCTGGGCCAGTCCACGGTCATTGGCATTGGCGGCGATCCGTTCAATGGCACCAACTTTATCGACTGCCTTGAGCGCTTCACGAACGACCCGGAGACGGAGGGCATCATCATGATTGGTGAGATTGGCGGCACGGCCGAGGAGGAGGCTGCCGAGTGGCTCAAGGAGCACGGTGATCCCAACAAGCCCGTGGTGAGCTTCATCGCCGGTGTCACGGCGCCCCCGGGGCGTCGCATGGGCCACGCCGGTGCGATCGTGTCGGGCGGCAAGGGCACGGCCGACAGCAAGTTCGAGGCGCTGCAGGCGGCCGGTGTCGCCGTCACGCGCTCGCCCGCGCGTCTTGGCACGACCATGATGGAGCAGTTCAAGATCCGTAACCTCATCTAAGGTGTCGTTATCTTTCATCGTCGTCGCTGTCGCTCTCGCCATCGCCATTACCATCACCATCGCCGTCGTCAGTGGGCAGCGAAGGGAAGGGAGGAGGTGAGGAGAGGTGAGGCGACTGGTAACACGTGGGTTAAAATCCCCCTCATAATGTAAATGGATGGGATCGAAAAAGAAACAGACATGACCGATCGCTGGATGGATGGATGGATGGTTGGCAATATACGACAAAGCCGCCACCTACTGTGTATGGGGAAAGCTATTGTGTTCGTGTGTATACAAGTAAGAGAGAAAGCGGTTGTTCCTCTACTAGGCGCTGTGCTTAGAGCTTAGATCCGCACGTCGTCGTAGAGCCAATTGTCGTTTTGCAGGTCAAGTGCCTTTTGGCGCAGCCCCGCCAGCGCTTCCTGTGCTAATGCTGTCCAAGGAAAGCCGTCACACAGATCCATAGAGTACAGAGGTACAGTACAGAGGTGAGCGCAACCGGTATGCCGCAACGGCTTGGTGCAAAACGTGTGAATGCGACGCACCATCGTTCATGTCTGTGACCGCCGTCTCGGTCGCGCGCCGCCGCTTTTCGGTCAGCATGATGGCGCGATAGCCTACCAGTATTGCACAACGCATTTGGTGAGCAAGCGCACGTAGATGCCTATGTGATACTAGTACACCACGGAGAGAGGAAGGAGCACGACGCACTGTTGTTGAGCTGGTGTGTCGCCGCGGGCGGTTTCCGGCGACTCGATGTGCCAACGCTGCTCAAGAAGGAAGACGACGAAGAGGATGGCAATGCTGCAGACGCGCTGGATACGGGTGGGATGCCCAGCGCACTGCTCTGCTGTTGGCGATGGCCGTGTCGATGGCGATGAGACGCAATCGAGTACCCGCTGGCACCACCGCCATCGCGGCCGCTGTTCCCATCCGCATTCATCGCTGTAGCTACGTTCAAAACCTCACAATTACAAGCGCGCGCTAGTAGTATCACTATTACACAAATTCCCCACTTAACTCAAGCCGCGACAAGTAGTACTGTAAAACAACCTCGATATTACTATTTGCTCCCCCCTCCCCACGCTCCTCTCCATTTCCCTTGTTGCCCAAGGTTTGCCTTGACGTTCACTTCTCTCTCTCTCTTCGCTCCACTTCTTCCGGACAAGAACCCAGCCGCTGTCCGGAAAACCTGCGCGCGTATAGCCGGCGTAGCCATCATGGACGCCGCGCATCGTCCACCCCATCCGCCCGATCCGGCGCCGGACGCGCCTGCCAGCGAGGATGCCCATAATCATGCCAAATCCAATGCCACTTCCACTTCCAGTGACGTTGCCCATGCCCATGTCCACGCCCACCACAAGGAGGACCACGACGACGACGAGGAGGAGGAGGGTGACGAGGAGGAGGACGAAGAGGAGGAGGAGGAGGAGGAGGAGGAGGCGCCCCGTGACCCCAGTGACGCGCAGTCCGTAAGTGCTGTGGCCGTGATCGACCTCAGCGACCACCCGGGTGCCAGTGATCCACACGGCCTGCTCACGTCCAGTGTCGTGGTCATTGGTGGCGATGACGCCGCGCAGTATGACGCTCACCACCACCACCGTCACGAGGCACACAGCCACGGCCACAGCCACAGCCACGGGACCGGTGGTCATGGCGATGGTGATGGGGAGGGAGATGGAGATGGAGACGGCGCCTCCACCACGGGCGATGACGATGAATGCGGCTGTGGCAGCGACCACCACCTGCATCACTCGCTTGCGCATGGCCACGCTCAGCTGCAGCTGCAGCTGCAACCGCAAGTACCCATGTCCATACCCATGCAAATGCCAATGCACATGCACATGCACATGCCTCCACCGGCGATGACGTCGCCTCTGCTCATGAATGGCGAGGCACGGCCTGCCGCTGGTGGCCATGGTGGCCGTGGTGGTGGTGGCGGTGCTGCAGCCAGTGGTGGCCTCTCGTCACCGTCTCCATCCACGGTCTCCACCACGGGCAGCACCAACCTGAGTCTGAGTGGCAAGCGTAAGCGCGTGGTGCTATCCATCCATGACAAGCAGCAGGTGCTGCAGCGCCTGGAACTGGGCGAGGCACCCGTGGCACTGGCGCGTGACTTTGGCATTAGCCGCCAACAAGTCTCCGACATTAAGAAGAACCGAGACCGTATCTTGGCCTTTTGCCTGGACGCCAAGCATCTCTCCACGCTGCGGCGCAAGACCCTGCGCGCCACCACGGCCTTCCACCCTGGGGTGGAGCAGGAGCTCTACCGTTGGCTGATTCGCCAGCGTCGGCTGGGGCGAGCAGTGCATGCCGAGGCCGTGACCAGCAAGGCCACGGATCTGTTTTTGCAGTACATGGCCGAGGATGCGGCGCCAGGCTCCGGCTCAGGCTCCGGCTCAGGCACCACCACTACAACGACGACGACCAACGTGTCGGCGCGAACGGTGAGCGTGTGGTTACGACAGTTCAAGCGCGCCCACGGTATCAAGCTATTGAACGAGTATGAGCTGGCCAAGCTGCCAGCCAAGTTCGTACCCGCCATGGACATGGCGCAGGACGGCTCCACGCCACCACCACAGCCGATGGACACGAGCACGGCGATGAACATGAACATGAACATGAACGGGAGCATGACGATTGAGAGCGGCAACGGGCAGACGGACGCAGGCGCCGAGTATCTCAGCAGTCTGCAGCAGCAACAGCAGCATCTGCAGCACATGGCGCAGGACATCAATACGGGCGGCAGCCATAACAAGGACGCGCCGGCGGCGACTTCGTTCCAGATGCTCATGCTGTCGGCTGCCACGACGTCCACGTCCACGTCCACGTCGACGCCGACGGTCATGACCATGCCTGTGGTGGTCACGAGTAGTGCGGATGGTGGTGGCGACGCTACCACGAGCGTGGCGCGCCAGGCACCGTCGTTGCTGGCCAGCATCGACATTTTGCTGGCCATGACGGCGCAATTGACGGCGTTTGAGCGCGAGATCGTGGCCAAACTAGACGAGATGGATGCACGCGTCGCCAAGATCCGCGCCGTCCTGCCTCTGGTGGTGGTGGGGTCCTCGCATGCGCGCGTGCAGACGTCGGTGCTGTAGCGAATAGCGAAGTGGTGGCTGTGCTGATAGTGGTACTGATGGAGGAACAAGCGATGAGTCGATGTCGGAGAAGAAGAAGGGTGGAAGAAGATGAAGTGAGCGTGGCGCAGCGTGGCGTGGGTACCCACTCATTCGATTGTTTACAAGGCCTTCCAATGCCAGCCACCAGACTGATCGATCTACCGGTGTGTAGGCTGAATGCAGGTGTCATATCGATTATGTAAGCTTCTTGTGTTTTGCTTTGTTTTGCTTTTGTATTTATTGTGCTATGCCGCGCTTTCATGAGCGAGTAAGTGACGGCAGGTGCGAGACGAAAGCAATGTGGTGGCTATGAAAGAGAAAGAGGAATCTATTGCGTCTGGTTACTATTCATCACGGGCATCTGTGTCTGGGGCTGTGGTGAGCTGTGGATGTCCAGTGCAGCCCTGCCCTTCATGGTCGAGCCAGTGGCGGTGCGAGTGACGGCCATTTTCTTGCTAGGCGACGACGAGACCCCTTGGTCCTGTAATGGCTGCTGCTGGTGATGACTGGTCCCCTGGCTACCTGTGACGACAGCCTGCAGTGGTGTGGCAAAGCCCAGCTCATCCAGGGGTAGCCCATACTCGCTCATCTTGCGCGCCATGGCATTGGTGAGCTCCTGCTGCAGGCGGCGCACAGTCAACAGCTCTCGTTCTAGCTCCTGCAGGTCACGCGCCTTGTTCTCCATGATATCCTGCAGTCGCCCCTTGACACGGTCCACAATCGCTGGCTCCAGCTTGGCGTGCAAGAGCACCTCGTTTAGTTCGGCATCCTTTTGTTCCAGGCGCAGCGTCATGGCATCCATCTTCTTCTCCAGCAGAAGGTTCTTCAGTCCAGTCTTTTGCTGCACCTCATAGATACTGCTCTGGAATTGCGCATGCAGTGTATCATACTCGCGCTGCACCTGGGCATGGCGCTGGAAGAGCACCTCGTACTCCCACGACAGTGTGGCATATTCCTGTTCCAGCACCAGTAACTGCGCCTTGGCCGTGCGCAGCTCCACGCGCTCATCCTGGTACACGGTGATACTCTTGCGCAGGCGCTCCACTTCCAGTAGCGCACGCTTGAGTGGCTCCGACATGCGCTTGTTTTCCTGCGAGATCTCAAACATTTGCTTCTCGTCCTGTGCCTCCTTGCGCTTCATTTCACCCACTTCTTCCTTCAGTGATTTGATCAGGTCCAGGTTGTTGTGCGTAATGTCGTTGTAGTAGTTTTTAATCTCACCAAAGGCCTTTTCATGGGCCGCCATGAGCCTGCCAATGTGTTGGTTCTTCTTCTCCTCAATGGATTGCGTGTCGGCCTTGCGCCTCGCCTCCAGGTCATCGCGAACGGCCTAGTACAAGCATGACCACCAATAGAAATTTGTTTTGGCAAGGCATGGCTTGGTACAAGACATGATGGAGCCCATTTGTCCCAGGACAACTAGTCACCCCCACACACACATACACACCTTGCGCTTGCGCTCGTACTTTTGCTGCAGCTCCTTGGCGTGACGCTCAAACTCCTGTCTCAGCACTGTGATGCGTCGGTCCTGGTCCTGCTTGAGGCTCTTGAGGTAATCGTCGTGGGACAACTCAATCTCCTTGAGATCAAACTTGAGCCGCCTCTTGTCGCCCTTGAGCTCACGCTCGTTCTCTCGGTACTCATCTTGCGATAGCTTGAGCGTTTGTTCCAGCTCTACCCAACGCAGTTCATACACACACGCACTAGTGCACTCAGCACAGACAACCAAAACAAAAAAACAAAAAATCAAACAAGCAATGCTCCACCTTTCTTGCGGGTCGTGATCTCGTTCTGGTGCTCGTATAGCAAATGCTTGACGCGTTGCTTGTACACCTTGATCTCCACCTGGTGCTTCTCCTCCAGGTCTTGGCGCTCCCGCTCCTTGTTCCTCAGCTCGGCTTTGCGGTCCTCCATGTTTTTCTTCTCCACGATCCAAAAGTAGTTGATCTTCTCGCGCTGCTGCTGAAACTCATTGAACGCCTGTTCCTCCTTCTTTGTCATCTCCAGCAATGACTTGGCCCGCCGCACGAGCTCCAGGCGCTCAGCCTCCTGCTCTTTCTGGGCGGCATCCTCCTCCGTGCTCTTCTTCGGCGCGCTCTTGCCCTCGCTCGCCTTCTTGGCCTTCTTCTTGGGGCCCATCAGACCGGGACGAGGCTACTACAGAAGCTACTACGTAGTAGAGACCAGTACAGCTCACCAAAGAGATCCGCTATCCGAATTGAGCGTGGCTGCTTGTCTGCTGTCTACGCGCAGGTAGTGATGACTCCTACAGCGCTTGAGGATTCGCTCAAGAGTAGCGCTTCCTTCATCGACACGTCGTTTCGTAAAATATATATATACGGCATGGTCGATGGATTGTCCACGAGTAATTACGTAGCATGCCATCAACACGCAACGCAAGCTTCTTCTCCTGGTCGTTTGTGTTGTATTGTAGATGGCTACTACTGGCAGTCCAAGCCCGCTTGCAAAATTGCTCACGGCGTGAATGGCTTGGAGGCCACTACGAAGAAGCGCTTCAGATTGAAAATGGTGCGGCCATCCTCTTGTTTCGGGTATGCCTTGGCGATCAACTCACGGTATTTGCTCTCAAATGCTGCGCCACGTGTGGAATCCCGTCCACCCAGTGCGTCCACGTAGGGCATGAGCCCCGTGGACGCAGTAAAATCCGCCACGGGGTTTTCCCCCTCCATGATCTGCGCATACGTCGTGGCCCACATGTCCACGTGTGTATCCGCGTATTGCTGCCCCACGAGGGGGGCCAGGATATCGTAATAAAAGCCGGGCTCCTGTTCACATGTGACCCAGCGCACGTGGTCAGCCAGCTCATCGTCCCACCAGCCAAGCTGCTGGGCCGCGGCCACCATGAGCTGATGACTCGGTTGCGCGCGTGTGTCTGGGATTTGGAACGCCAGTGATCCACCAGGCTTGAGCTGCGCAAACAGGTGGGGCAGCAGCGTCTGATGCAATTCGCTGTGCACCCAATGAAGCGCCGCATTCGAGAAGATAAGATCCACGGGCTCAGACGCTGTATAGCTTTCAAAGCTGGCCTCCTGGTAGAGAAACCGGGATGCCGCGACGGCTGCTGCGGTCTCTGGCTTTGTCTCGTGGTCGCTGCGTGCTCTGGTCAACATGGAGGGCGAGGTATCCACGAACGTTACGTGCGCCTCTGGCCAGCGTTGCCTATGGAACGAGCAAGAAGCAGTGTGCGTTCATTAGCAAGACGCAGGTCAAAACATGCATCAGTTTTTTTATTAGACGCAGACTATCCCTGCCCTGCTCAAGCATGTCCTTAGGTATGAAGGAGCATACACTCACGTACAGGAATGCTGGGGCCATGTTGCCCGTGCCAGCGCCCAGGTCGAGAATGCGGATGGGCTCGCCCTGAGCTGGCGTTGGTAGAGAGTGCACCCGCGCGAGCAGCTCCAGCGCGGGGCGCAGGCGATGGCGCTCAAAGGCGAGGTACTTGGCTGGCTGCCACTGCGAGGCGGAGGCCGCCTTCGTTGCCCTTGCTGCGGTATGGGACTGCATGCTTGGTCAGGAAGGGAGGAGGAACGAAGATGAGGATTGCGCACGGATGATTGAGGTGTGAGTGAGAAGTGATGCATGAATCATCGTCCAGAACGGATCCCTCGTAATTTATTCGAATTTAAATGATCAGTAATTTATTGGAAGTAAAAATGGATAACGTTATCCGAATATGGATTCGTACACCGACGACGATCCCAATGTGATCGTCGAGACCAACGTAACAAGGACTACAGTCTTGGTAGCGACGGTGTGGGGTGCAAGCAATGCAACATGTACAGAAGTGTAGTAGTAGTGTGTTTGTGCACAGTTCGATTCTCACTCACTTCAGCTATACTATTTGCACAAATCGATCCCAAAGCTCGTCTTGCATCCACCCACTACGTATCCTCGCCCACAATCATCAGCATCATGATTGCAATACAGGTAAGCTGATTGTTCTTGATGCTCGTTCGGTCAGGAGAGTGTCAGCGCCTTTTTTCTCAGCTGCAGCGTCCCATCTATTCGATTGTAAACCCGGTGACTTCCATTTGAATAACCAGCGACAACGCGATGCGCAGATCCTTCTCGGCGTCGTACTTGGGCAAGTCAATCCTGATGAAATACATGTAACGCAAAACAGAACCGGTTAGACGAATGCCAATCAGCACATACACACAACATGATGCGCTCTGAACAGCGAGGCGTACCGATTGAAGCAGGTATGCGCACGAGGGTACAAGCATTCGTCCTTGTCCACACACTGGATCGCAAACGGGCAGATGCGACCATCGTTCATGGTCAACGCCTTAAAGCCTTGTACTGGAACGCGGGCGGATCCCGTTGTGAACTGCAACAGCCGCGCCTTTTGCTCATTGGTGAACTCCTCTACGATATTCCAGAACCATCCCGTGACCTTGTCATCGCGCTCGCCCACATAAATAGTATGATTCTTCCAGTCAAGAACGTCGACATCGGGGATGCCGCAGATGAGCAGCTCCAGCTCTTGGTGGTCAAACACCGAAAGCAACTCCCTGGGGATTACAGCGAACAGGCCCTGCGCCAGTGAGGCAAGCTGGAGAGAGATACTCGTGGCCACAATCCACTTGAAGCGCAGATCAATGTATTCCTGCTTGTTTTCATCCGTGACCGCGATATCAGTGCCACCTGGTACAAGCTCCACGACCTTTGCCTTGTCTGAGAACTGGTCCACCGTCACACTATCATCACATCCATACACACGTATTCCATTACTATGTTAGCGCCAAGTTGGCCAAGGATCATACGAGTCATTACCACCGTATTCAATCACTCACGTGAAATCCAGCGCGAGTGACTCAACGCCATTGTTATCACGCAGCCACTTGAGGTTCCGGTAAAGGTCATTGTCCACAAACTCCAGATCAGAGAAGGTGATCGGGATGCCCAGCAGGTGCTTGCATATAGGCAACGCCAAATGGGCATCGATTAAGATGCCTTCGAAGAGCGCACGACCAATAAAGCGCCCAATCGCTTGGTAGTACTATAATGTCGTCGCACATGCACAACAGCAATAACGAGTAAGTAGGTGATTCTGCATCAGGTAACCATTTAAAAACAAACACACAGTGAGCCCTGCTCAAGGGAGTTTGACGTACCATCAAGTGATCAACACTTGCTTCACTGGATGCCGGGTTGATCATCAACGAATCACCATTTCCGCTGGTGTAGTACAATCCTGTGGCGTCGTCAAAGACTTCCTTTGTCATCAGTGTAAACCATTCGCGCACGAGGCCACCGGCATCCACACCAGGTTCATTAGCAAACTTGATGCGCAGCGACTGATGCAATTGTTCGGGTGTGGCCCATAGCATCTGCTCGCACGAGTTGTGCAGCAAATTGTCCCGCTCAATCTCCAACAGCAAATGACCGTATTCCCACGGCACCTCCATCGAGGCAGTGTGCTGCACAAACCACGCATGCTTCTGCTGGAACGGGAGGGCGCCGACTTGTTCCAGTTCTTCCGCGGAAAAGCGTGACGAGCCTTCGGAACACCGACTCGCCAACGCACCCTCGGGGTAATCCAATTCAATACGTCCCGTTGGGTTTTGAGGGGAGATCACGATCCGGGACACGATGCCCACCGAGCCGACACTACCAATCGATGACATGGATTCGCGTAGTGACGACGATGAATTGGACCGCAGGGACTTGAGCATCTTGCGGTCCAGCACGTTCTTTTCGCGCACCCAGACGAGTAGTCCTTCTTCATTGCGTTGTCGAGTCCACTCATGGCGTCGACGAGCGGATTGCTGGCGCAGCGTCAGCGCACTGAGCTTGCGCTTGATCGCATCACGACTCGAACCAGCATTGGGCAGCGAGCCCGCCGTCGCCGCCTTGGCTGCCGACTTGGGGGTACCATCGTACAGCAAGTACTTGCCCGATGACGCGGGCGTGCCCAGTTCTGTGCCTTCCTCCATTCCCTGCGCCGTCTTCTCCAGAAATTGGAAGGCTGGGTAAATCGCACGGTCACCCACCATATCCACGCAAACAGGCACCACCAATATGTCAGCACACGCCAACCACCACCACGAGATCACCAGTCCACCAGTCCACCAATGCAGGCAATGAGGGTACGTACAGCGCTCTGTGCCGCACAGCATGCACGTCTGATGGGCATCGTAACTCTTGAAGTTGCATACGTCGCATTCCCACAGCCGGCTGATCTCTTGGTCGCTATCAAATTGAATCCATCCATCCATCACCACCATTATTATTGCCGCCATGGAGCCATACGCTTTCTTGCCATGACCGCCTGCTGGCCCGCCCATCTAGCAAACAGTTACAATAAGTAGTTCCTCACACGTACCTCGCAATGACGTCCTGGCGCAGCATCGTCTCGGGCAGCGCGTTCTGCCGCCGGAAGGTCGCCTCCATCTTGTTCTTGAAGAAGATGTTGTAGATCAGACACGTAAGCATCATCGCGCCAATGATAAAGTAAAACATAAAGTTGTAGCCCTCCGACGCCGACGCCAATCGCCGTCGCTGCTGCTGGAACACATGCGCTGCCTCCACGCTCTCCACTTGGCGCTGTGCCTCCACAGGCATCATCAGCGCCGTCATCACGGTCACTATCATCGCCGTGACCATGGCGTGATTCATCTTGAGACCGCTGTGGCTGTGGCGACAGTTCTCGACGGCGCCGCACTTCTTCTGGCGAGGCCACACGACGGGCATCACCACGTCGGTGTGTGTGACTGCCGAGACAGTCACAGAGTCACCGGAGCCACAGATCCACAAAGCCACAGAGCCGTAGAGCCGCAGAGACACAGAGAACTGGTCGTGGCGCGTTCCACGCGATGACGATGAGCTGGCGCGGCGCGTTCCCACTAGCTCGATAGCCTTCGCTCGGTCTGTCTGTCTGTGTGTCTGGGTGATGTGTAACAAATCCCCCACAGGTTGCTTCGCTGTTCGGCGTTAATGAAAATTACGCAGAATTTTTTAGCGCGCCTGCCCAATTTTTTAGGGATGGAAATTGCGGCACCGAGAGGACTGGAAATGTACTGGGATACGGTCACTGGCGTTTTTTCGAGTCAATCCGCGCGGTTGAGCGCGGTGGATTGGAAGTCTGTGAGCGCAGCTGGGGGGAACGTGCGCACAGCTGGCGAGTCAATTCCACTGGTGAATATTACGTCAAATATCACACGGGAAGCCAGTTTGGACCAGGTGGTTAAAACGGGACTATACTCAACAAAAGAAGAAATGTCTAAAACGCGCTCAATTCTCCGCCGCGATATCACATAAATTCCGTGGACTGACGGCAGAGAGGGGGGACCTTACTTCAACATGGAACGTAGTGTAGTGAACTGACTGGGACCCAGTTCGTTGCGGTGGGTATCCATTCCCGCCCCTTGGGTTACGTGGGTTACATACGGGCTACATACGATCAACGCCACAGCTACGGCAACAAGGACTGCGAGCTAGCCATGTCGATGGTGCGTGAGAAATGGCGGCCGGCATTGCCGCGCTGCAGCCTCTTGGAGGGCGTGCTCCGCTTACGGAAGGCGTCGAACTTGCTCGTGGCCGCGATCACCACCGTCTCGGGTGTCTCTCCCTGTGTGGAGCTGCTGGTACCGCTGTGATCATCAGCAGCGTGGCTTTCGTCGCGCACGAGTCGGTCTTTGGGCAGGAGCGCGAGGTTGCGGATGCGCTGCTGAATCTCCTGCGGAATGGATTGGTTCCCCTCCGTGAGCGGTACTTCATTGCATTCCAGCGGCGGTGGCTCGTGCGGGAGCGGCTCCTCCTGTGGGCACCACTTGCGCGACGCCACCTGGAACGTGGACTGCAGTTCCAGGTTCTTCTTGGTCACGCTAGAACTGGACGGCGTCTTCATCACGGCCGTGAGTGGCTTGGCGAACGGGAGCGGCTTGCGGTCGCCCCGCTCGTAGTACTCGGGCTTACTGGCCGCGACGGACGGCGTGCTAGCCACGGTATACAATGGGTGCAGCTCGGATAACCGCGTGAGCGTGGTAACCACGTTGATCTTGTCATGGTCGTCGACGTAGGGCTCGTACTGCAGCGTGCAGAGATTAGAGAGGATCTCAAAGCAGTAGCCCAGGATGTCACTACTCGCGCCCGGCCCCGTGGCCGCGGTGACGTCACAGAGGCCAATGACAGCGGGTAGCACGCCATCCTGGAGCAGGAACTCGGCGTGGGGCCTGCATTTCGAGAGCAGGCTCAGCGCAGCGACGAAATTGCGAATGGTCAACAAGTCCTCACGGGACTTATCAATCATGGTCACGATGGCACGCACGATGCCGCTGGCCAGGAGGCGCGGCTGATTGCCCGGTGCATTGGTCAGTTTCCGCATGGCCACCGACACGAGGCGATGCTGACTGTGTGGTACGACTTGGCTGGCAGTGAAATGGATCAGGAGGGCACCGCCATACTCGTCGACAATGCGAGCTGTGTTGACCCTGCCAATCGCGATGTTGCACACCGCGGAGACACAGATTTCGAGCAGGTCATCGCGCTGGCTATAGATGTCGCAGAGGATCTCAATCGCGCCAGAATTGGTCAAGGACGCAAGGATGTTGGCGCTGCTTGACCTGGTGGTCGTGCTTGTCATCGACTCGCGAGTGCAACTAATGTTGTGAAGAATCAAACAGCTCAGCTTGATATCTTGGTTGGCCTTGCTGATTGCCACATTCAGGTGCTTTGAATCACGTGGTAAAGCACATGTGGAACTGGCGGTGGTGGACTCGAGCAATGCATCAGTCGTGACGTCGCTGGCGATGGAGATCCACTCAGGCTGTTCAAGTGGTGATGTGTGTACATGGAGCAGAAACGAATTTGGAACGACTGGGACTTGTCGGCGAATGAAAGCCATGATCTCGGGATGAACAAGTTTATTGAGTACTTCCAACTGACACGATAGATTATACACGATTCGGAGGCAAAGGGTGAGCACTTCTGTACGATGGTTGTGCCGGTGAAAGACCTGGATCATGATGCGCAAAATGTAGTCAATATCCAATTCGGGGACATTAACGGTGGTGCTACAGGTCAGATCGTGGACGGTCAGCATGCAGTTGCGAACAAGCGCGGCATCCTCCATTGAGATGATTTGTTCCATCCACACAAAGGTACCTCGTTTCAAGTTCTCGACAGAAAGCATCGCGTCGTTGGCGCTGGTCACTCGTAGAAGAACCATTGCAGCCAGCTGGCGAAGTTCAACAGAGCTTTGTGCATTGCAGAAGTGGGCACCCAAGTGTTTTTCGATGTCTTCATTCATGAACGAGAGGCAAAGCTTTTCATTGGCGACTAGGTTGGCGATGGCTTTGACGACGACCAATATTGTCGCGGGATCGGGTGTGTTTTGCAAAAGATGCATTAACGCACGTGGTGCTCCAGCGTCCAGAAACCGCGCAAGCATGGATGGCACGGTGGCGAGATTACACAACGATACGGCACATGCATGCTGTGTTTCGCTGGAATCTGTGACAGCAAGAGATGATAGCGCCCAAATAACGCCGTGCTCGATCAGGGGGCGAGTGCAATGCTTCGCGACAAGGCAATTGGCCAGTGTCTTGACGCACAATGCCTTTACGATCGGTGAGTCCGTCGTCACCAGCGCAAGCACCATAACGGCATCAACAGCGCCACGTTCAATCAAGCGGACCTCTAGACCCACAAACGAGGAAATCCGGCACATGGCCATCATGAAATTTTTCTTTACACGCTGGCTGTTCGATGCGTCAAGTTTGGTGGCTCGCATCAAATGCGTTAGCTCTTCAATCCCCTTTTCTCGGATCAGTTGTTCACATCCTTCTTGCGTTGCTGTGAGCAGATAAAATACCAGTGTCGCATTCAGTACGATAGTTTCGTCCCCTTCATCGCCCAGTCGACGAAGCTGCGAAAGGAACCGAAAAACTGCGCCATGCTTCACCAAAAGACTGTGATTCTTTAGTTGCTGTGCAAGATACGCAGTTAAGGTGACGGCACTGCGAGCAACGCTGATTTCGTCGGATGGTGCGGTCTTGGGTTGCTCTTGGCTTATGGCCGCCATGATGTTCCAAATGATTTCGTCGCCATGCGGAAAGGTGTCACCACCGTCTTGTGCCATCAAATATAACGCATTCACGGCGTACGGTCGGGCCACGGGGAAATTACGGACCAGGTGGATTAACGCGCTGAGGAAGCCCCTCTCGAGTAGATCGGGTTGACTATCCTCGGCATTCGCGAGGCGACATATAATCGCCGCGGTGAGCTCAGCGATATGTGCGTGAGGGGGTGCGTAGGAGAGCTCCAATACCCGTGCTATGAGTGCTTCGGATTGGATCAACATCTGTAGGCATTCGTCAGTGCAGGAAATATTGAAGATTGCGCTAATGGCAAATACGCACGAGCCGGAGTGCGAAGACCTCGTCAATAAGATTAACTCATCAAGAATGGGAACCACATACTCGGCGGAATCCCCCGCGGAACTAGCGATAATGGAGCACAGCGCAGAGACGGAGTTCGACTTGATATCGCTGTCACTCAGCCGACTCATCTGAAAAAGAACGTCCACCACATTTTCCTCGACAAGCTCATGGTGTGTGAGAATGCTATCACAGAGATTTCGGAATATGCATGAATCAAGGTAGACCAAGATGGATTCCCGGTTCACACCACGCGCGTCTTCCAAGTGAATGGTTGCTGCCTGCACAATAACACCGGTGGGCACCCAATTGCACAATCGGATGCGATTGCATTCATCTGTTGAAAGCAACAACAAGACCAAGAGCGTTGTTTCTTGAACTTCGCGGTTCAGAGAGCCCAGCATGTGCTCCAGCAATTTGCAGAATGCCTGCGACATGATTTGCATTCGATTGGCCTTGACGTCGCATAACGAGACGAGCGCCTGCAGCGCCAAAATTTTGATATCATCTGTAACGTTGGGGAGCTGGGATGCCAGGAAACGAGGAATATTTTCGCCCAGCAGTGCCGCGTGAAACATGGGGGAAAGCGTGACATTGTAGACAGCCTTGACGAGGTATGTGGAGGCAGCAACGTTGCCGTACACGGCCTTGGTCGTGGTGATTAATAGCTGCGAGAAGGCATCCACCATTTGCTTGATTTTGGATGCATCCCAGGAGATATTAAAGACTGCAAGTGCACAGATTCGCTTCGTCTCGTTATTGGCTCCCACCAGTAGGCGTGACAGCACGCGATCCATGCCTTCGAAGAGCATGGCCTCCACAATGCCGTGCTCCTCTGATAAATGGCAAAGCGCGGCCGCGATATCCTGCCGTGATTTGGATGCCACGGACCGTGCGAGGGCTGCGGAAGTGGCAATGATCCCGTGCGTTACCATGCTTTTCCTTGCGGAGGGGACCTGCGACAGGTAAAACAGCGCTCGACAGCAGTGCCCCTGTGTCGCGCTATCCATCACACTGCAAAGACTCAGCACGGAATGCACAATACCGTTTTCAAGCAACCGTTCCATGCCGTGCTCACTCCGTTCCGAAGCATTGTTTTCCAACTGGATGCGTGCAAGAATCATCTCCTCGAACGTGCGTGCGCAGCGCCGCTTGCGCTGAATGAACGAAGCCTCATCAAACTTGGTGGTCAATGCCTGTGCATCCAATTTAGCCTTGGCTGCCTGCTGGTCCTCGTTTTGCTGCATCTCTTTCCGTCGACGCTGAAGCGCCAGCGCGCGCAGCTTGCGCTCATATTTCGATGCATTGGCGGGCTCCGGGATGGGTGGCTTTGATCGCACTTCGCTGTCTCCGTCACTACCGTGCTCAGCGTGGGGGGATTGAGTGGGTAATGCACTGGTATGCGAACCACCTGCTCCATCTGCGTGCTGATGCAGCATGGGGCGTCGCTTGGCTTGCGATGTGGCTGGTCGGGGCATCGTATTTTGCTCAAAGCGAGACGAGTAGAGGAACCCGTCCACGGTACTCTGTTTGGATGAGAACACGAATTCACTCTCGCTACGATGCAGTGCCTGATGGATGCGACTATGGGCCGAGATGGCCGACGAAGGGCGACGGCTCGATCCCTGTAGGCCGCGATGCAATCGCCGCAGGGGCGAATTGTGTGGAAGAAGCATACTTGGTTTGGCCAAGTCGATGGGGCTAACGGAACCTTTTGGGATGCGTTTGGCACTAACGGCTCGGACCAGTGCAGGTCGCTGCTCCGGATTCGTGTGGTGAACGTCATTGGCCTCCATCGTGGAAGGTATCATTGTCAGTCAGCGATGAGTGTTTCCAACACTACCGCAAGGCACACAATCCAAATTGTTGCCCACCCTTCAAATGGAATTGTCATTTATTACCCACTGTCCACTGTCCACTCGCCATGAACCAGGCCTGTGGACAACCCTGGAGGGTTCACCTTCGTCGTGGGGGAACTCTTCCCCATCACCACTTCCGCTATTATTGGTGATGGATCTGGCGGGATTTGGTGTCTCTTCGTTCCATCTGTTGAGAATTTATCTCCCGTTTAAATTACGCGTGTCAAATAAATTCTTCGGCGCGACAACATAATTTTTTGAAGAATGAAAAATGAAATATGAATGTTTGTAGGCGACGGAGGGGGTACGCTGGATAAATA
>JAADWT010000284.1:0-24781 GCA_023336285.1 Pythium grandisporangium
ACTGTATCACTGGATCACTGGATCACTGGATCACTGGACCGCTGGATCACTGGATCGCTGGATCGTTGGACATATAGTCAGCACTGTACGTACGATTCCGGTGTGATTAAAGCAGACAATGAAGTAAGGCTTGTTAAAGCCATACGTGGACTAACCAAGAAGAGGGAGGTCGATAGAATTTGGTTAGTAAGGTTGTGAGTTTGTGCATTGTGAGTTCACACACGGGCGCAGACGAATTAACAACGCGACGCATCTTTCGTACCTGCAGCTCTTGTGAGACTTCTGCCTGAAGAACCCACGACCAAATTAGGACTAACCACCACGCAGCATCCATTTGAGAAAATGCACAATGGTTAGGCCCCACGTTCACCTCCCGAATACTACATACTAAACATCGGCAGTATACCTGCTAGTGCAATGAAGCCAGCGACGCGTACGCCAATTGTAGGGCACGAGAAGCCCAGCGGATTGGGCGTCGTGGACGACAGTAGCTCCGCCGCTGGGTCCGAGGCGGCGATCTTGGCTTGGCGCCGGCGCTGCTCCTTGTCCAAGGCGCCAATAGAGACCACCACCGTATCGCCTTCAGTTGACCGCATTGCGTCGTCTTCGTCTGCTTCTTTGTCGCGCGTGTCTTCGACTTCGTCTTGATCTATGATCGGCGATGCAACCGTGTCGGAGGCTGCGTGCGGCTGTGGCATCCTAATCCAAATCGATCGGCGGCGGCGACAAAAGGAGGAATATCCGCTGCTCGGTCTAAAAGAGGCACCACGAGAAACGTCACACCAGCATCGAAGTACTGATATCTGTTAAAACAGAGAAGAGTAATGAGAGGGGTAGGGGCTACAGTATACATATCGCAGCAAGATACAGTACACATCCCAACGGATACGAGCTCAATATCGATATCAGTTCGTATCGAGCCAATGGCGAGCGATCTGCCACAGCAAAAACAACTCGCCGTCGAAAATGGAGCTGTTGGAGGCAATGGACGAGATGGAAGCCACAGATCAAGCCGCCGCAGCGACGATGGCGCCATCGTCACCAGTATCCTGTCCGACAACGCACACGGCGCCTGAGAAACGAAGCAGTTCCGTGGTATGCGACTTCTTCCAACAGCAAATGTACGCAGTTCACAACAGCCTCAAGCAGCAGTGGGCGCTTCAGCACCGCAGCGACGCCGCATCGTCGGTGGTCTCGGTGCCATTTGCGTGGGTGGCCTCGAGGGTACGCTCGTCTGATTCTGAGCCTGGGGGAGGGTGATGCAGCTGTGGCGTGTGTGACGTATTTGTCCGCTCATTGCTTCGTGGTTGCCACCTCGTAGACCCTGCGACTCTTGGAAGAGTACCCAGATGGACTGACCGAGGCTGTGATCCTCACCGAGCTCATGACACAATTGCACCACCGTGAGCGTGTCCATATACAGCGCGCGCTGGCTCACACACTCCCGCTTCCAGCGCTCTTGGACACCAAGGGCGAGGGTGCCGTCGTGGAAGCTAGTATCGCGGCGTATGCGCAGCACTGCGTGACGCTGCGCTCTGTGACGGATTCAGATGGCCGCCAGGCCGCGGTGGAAAGCGTCAAGATGTTCCTGCACCAGCGCTTCCACGCCTGCATCGCCGCGTTTGCGGGCGTCGCGAGCGATAGTGAGTACCCGTTTGTGGCAGGGCGTCGCGTCGTGTTCACGAATGCCAAGCTCACGGAGCGTCGATGCAAATCTGACGACGCCCTCCCTGTACGTTCCGATACGATGACCGCAGACAACTCACCCGTGTATGCGTTCCTGCCGTCGCCATACGTCGCGCTGTTGTTGCAATCGCCACAGTCATCTGATAGCGCACAAAGCAGTGAATCGGACCGTGTACTGACCGACCGCGCAACCGCGTTCCCACAGCTGGACGCCATGGTCACCGCTGCCCTTCAACGCCCGCCAACCAGTGACGAACAACACCTTCAGCAGCTCGTTGTGACCGCGCGTGTGGTCGACATTGGCGCCGTGCGCCCCTGCACTGCGTCGCAGTTCCACATCCAGCGGCAAGTGATCCTGCTCGCGCATGACAGCGTGCGGACGGCGGTATCATCGGCACCAGAAGCCATTGGCTCGCATGTCTGGGTGCTATGGGACGATCAAGTCGCGCTCAGTCGCCTCTTCCACGTTGGGGACGTGGTTACGATTGTGTACCCGTTCGTGCATACCTGTGGCTCGCAGCAGGGCGACCCAGAGATTGCCGCCATCTTTGAGGAATACGTGCCGCAACAACGGGCGCTCTACTACCTCGAGTATGGCAGTGCCACCACGCTCTTTGTGTATCACCAGCTGCCCCGTCAACCACTGCCCCAGCTACACAGCACGCAGCCACCGCTCTCGGCCAACGAAGAAACGCCTGCCAGTATCAGTATCGCGGCAAGCCGGGACCACGACGCCATGGGGTTCTCTGTGTACGGCCACGTTGCGAGGATCCAGGTCTCGCATGGTATCCCACTGCTGGCCGCCTTCTTCTACGCCTACTACGACGCCAAGACGCAAAACCGACGGCGTCCGCATCCCGGCTCGCAGAAACCCGTGCTGGACCGCGCTGTAATCTCTCGCTACTACCTCGTGGTGCTGCTCGATCTATTTGACGCCCACACCTCCGACACGCTTTGCGTTGAGCTCACGGGTGTCAATGCGCTCAAGGCGCTGCAGCTACGTCAGGGGCAGACCGTGTTCCTGGAAGGTCTAGTCTCCGTGGATCTCCACGGAAACGAGCGGATCCGCGCACTACGAGACGAGAAGCAGAGCGCGGGCTCGGTGCCGTGGCAGTCCCAGGCATCAGCGCAGAGCGTCACGCCGGCCTTCCCGAATGCGGCCTACTCGCCATCGCATGGCGCTCGAACAGCGCTCTGCTCCGACTGGGAAAGTCTCTTTGGCAAGCAGACCGACACGTTCCACGAATCACGCCTGTATGCGGTCAACACGATCCCCGGTTTGCTCAAATCTGGACGAGTCGTGCCGCATGGCGATGCACATGACCCTGGCCATGGCTCCGACTTTCTCTCGCATTGGCTGCGTGACGTCGCGCGGACGCGGCAGCTCGCCATTCTGAGTGGACGCGTCGTGGTTACGCGCGTGGGCTGGTTGATTCCTCCAGAGAAGGACAGTACCCACCATGGTACACAGGCGTGGGCATGGGACGAGAGCTGTCAGAAGGGGTTTTCCACGATGCTGGCGCATCGCGCATGCCGTCGTCGCCTTAAAATGGCGGCGCGTTCTACAGATCCCACCGCCCTCTCTGGTCCGTCCTGGACGTGCGGCTTCTGCCACGAGCAGTTTACGGGCATGGAGGCCACTATCCAGACGTATTGCGAGCTCGTGGTGGCGCTGGATGACGGCAGTACCCCCGGACGAGGTGGCTTACTGGCCGTGGGGCATACCGACACGGTGGCCGTGCTGCTGGGCGTGCCCGCCGAGACGTTCTCGCAGCTGAGTCTGCTTCAGAAGCGGCAGGTGTTGACGCGCGCCATCGGCAGGCAATACAATACCCTATTGTCTCGTAGTGAAGCCACCAGAACCATCATGCAGCCACCATCATCCATGACCTTGGCGCCATCTCTTCCAGGGCGAGGCGCGACGGCCAATAGTACTACTAACGTTACTTGGATTCCGGCGCGGGCCGTGCTGGATCTCCGGATGGATCTCGTCCAGCCCGTGGATACGGTGGCGGCGGCACGACAAGTACTGGCGCAATTGGGCAGGTAGTAAAGCTTCCAGCACTTGTGGACGAAGGCCCCAACTGGTCAATAATAATCCGGATTCAATCCGGCATGCCATGTCCTCCTTTGCTGTTGCGAACCTGATAGACTCCGATCTTGTGGACCTTGGCACCATCTGTTCCCACATTGGTTGTTGCTGTTGCTGTGATGGGTCGCATCCCTAACCGTTTCTGATCTCTTGCCCCAAGCATAAAAAAGAGACAGTGGAGAGGGAGTGACTAAACCCCCTCGTTTTTAAGTCCGTGCTGAATGGAACTTGCATACTACATTCCATACAGTTGACCACCCACGAGCCGTTAAACCCAGGGAAGCTCATCGTGCCGTCACCCGCTCGAATACAACTCCGTCGCTCGTCTCTTCCAACAGGAACAACCGAAGGGGGGAAACGCAGGCAATCACTTGCGCTCAGTATCGGCCAACGGCCCAACTGCCCCCACGCCATCGTCAGATCCCCATCCTCCGCAGCATCAGCATCAGCATCAGCATCGCCACCAACCAGCACCACCACCAGCAGCAGCAGCATTAGCATCCCACCACCACCTCTGCCTTCATCTCGTCCTCTCTCCATCTCTATGAGCGCCACGACGGAGGAAGCGCTCTCCCCACAGCAGCAGGCGCGCGTGGAGGCGCTGCGCAAGGTGCTCCTGCGGCGCCCGCTGCGGCTCTGGGCCAGTAAAATAGCCCAGGAACGCGCGGCGCTCGCGGCCGACCTGCTGCAGCTCTTCACATCGTCGGCCTTATCCTCTTCCTCCAGCACCAGCGCCAGCTCGGCTGCATCCACTGCCACGGCCATAAACGCCGCCTCGCGCCCCATCACGAGGCGTCCGGGCGTCGAGGAAGTGCGGCATTGCGTGCTGGCGTCGCCCGTGCCCGGTATCCCTCCAGCCTGCGCCTCGCTTCGTGGGGAGATCTGGCAGGTGCTCCTGAACGTGTACAAGCGAAACCAGCATGGCGCGGCGGCGCAGGAGTTTGAGCGCATGATCCTGCGGTTGGGCAAGCTGCCACGGGATCCATTACTCGTGGAGGAATGCGAGACGGCCAGTCATTGGCTGTGCGCCCCCGAGGACGTGGCGCCACGGCGCACACGGGCACAGGTGCAGAACGATCTGGAGCTGCTCCTGGTCTGGTTCCTCACGACCAAGTCGGTGCCCTACGTGCGGGGCATGGCCCGCGTCGTGGCCGTGTTTTTCTCGCTGGAACTGCCCGTGCCCACGGTCTATGACTGCTTTTACCAGTACTGTGCCGTATTTGTGCCGCAGTTTGTGACCAGTGTCAGCACGAGCACGAGTCCACGGACGAGTACCAGTCCCGCGTCTTCTTCGTCGTCGGCCTCCTCTAGTGTCGCTAGCCTGGGCGCCAGTGCCTCCAGTATGGCCAGTATGCTCAGCGGCATGGCCAAGCTCTCGACCACGCTGGACGAAGACGACTTGGCCCTCACGCGCCACCCGTCCTACAACAACAACAACAATAACAGCAACAGCAATGGAGGCAGTACCGACGCGTCGGTGGCCACCTCTGCGCAGCCCGACGACCCGTCCCTGGAGGATACCGCGCTGCAGATCCGTCGTCGTACGCGCCAGCATCTCGTGGAACAATTGCTGAGCTACCATGACCCATTGCTGGCGCATTTCCTCAACCAGTGGTGCCCCCATGGCTGGAGCGAGCCCGGTCAGCTGATCCCAGAGAGTTTGTTCCTGGATGATGTCTACAATGTCGTGTCCCCGCGCGCATTCGTGTACGTGATGGACCAGTACTTGCTCACGGGCGACGCACTCTTTGGCGTGTTTGTGTTGGTGGCTGTGCTGGTCGCGGGCCGTGAATCACTCATGAAGCTGCGCGCCGATGCCGACGTGCAGCTACAAGTAAAGGAACTCTTCCACGTGGCGTTGCAGGACGAGAGACAGATGGAGTTTGTCTGCATGATGGCGGCCAGTCTGCGGCGCCGCACGCCCGTGAGTTATACATGCTCACAGGTGGAGGACTCGGTTTCCAGCTCAACGTCGGCAGCCTCCGTCTCGGCCTCGCGATCATGTGCCTCTCGGCGTGCGATCAGTATCGCGTTTGAAGATGCCACCACTCGTCGTCAACATCTATCGAACGGGGCCTCCAGTGCGTCGTCGTCGTTGATGGCATCGCCCGAGGTGGATATGTCTCAATGGCAGAAGCGGGAATCGCGGTCGTTCTCGGGCAAGATCTTTTGGTACCATACGCCCACGGGGCGAACACAATGGGAGCACCCGGGTGAGGTTTGTGAGCCACCGCCGGCGCTGTTTGCGCTACCTGTGAGCGCGGATGAGGTGGCGGCACAGGTCATGGGCGAGAAGCAGCGCTCGGGCTTTGGTGGAGCCAGCCATGGCAAGGCTGGCAACTCCGCGACCGGCTCGTCCTCCTCATCCGCGGCGGCAGCTGCTGCCGCTGCACGCCGTGAGCTGTCGGGTGGCTCGAACAAGCGGTTCTTTGTGGTGGATCTGCGCGGCATTCGTAGCTCGGAGGACCTCAAGAGCGGCCGGATCCCCACGGCATTTACGCTGGATCCGTCCGTGTTTGACTCGCCCGAACTGATTGAACGCAGTCTGGAGGCACTCAATCCCATGAAATCATGCGTTCATATCGTGCTGGTGGGCAATGGCGTGGGCATCCCACCCGAGCTCGTGACGACCGAGGAACTCAAGACAAGCATCCGTGATGCCGTGCGCCACGACACGGACTGCATCAACCGTGCGGCACTGTTTTTCCAGAAGCAAGGGTTCCGCTTTATTAGTTGCCTGGATGGCGGATATACATCCTGGCACGCGTTCATGCGAGATGACCCCATGAGCTCGCCGCAGGAATTGCTGGCCCACGTGCAAGACGAGTGTCATTACTGTCGCTACGACACGATCCTCAGCACGGGCAAGGACCCGCTCAAGGACAAGAAGCAAAGCGTGCGCAGCAAGATGCGTCGCAAGAAGAGCGCGATGCCCACGACCACGACCATGCTCGTGAACGGCGGGGAGGGGGACGCCAGCATCGTTTCAACCAATGCGGCGTCACTGTCGGGCGTGAATCGCCATAGCATGTCCTCGGTGAGCAGTGCTTCGAGTGGTCCTCGCCTCTCGTTGACGTCCTCGCTGACCTCGTCACTGTCTCGTCCGTCGCTGACGGGCATGGGCTCGATCTCGAGCATGCGCAGCAAGCTGTCGGATGTCAAGATGCCCAAGCTCAATTGGCGACGCGGAGGCAACCAGTCTACGGCGACGCAAAACGATTCGTCGTCGGAGACGGCCACGGCCGAGGATGGTGGGAGTGATCGTGGATCCACCACGACAGACGATGCTGACGGTCGTCCGGTGGATGCTGACCTCTTTGGCGATGAGGAAGACACTGCTTTTGGTCACGACATTGAAGAGAGTAAGCAGTCGGAAGGTGCTCACGATGCCATCAACAGCTCGTCATCGGTCATCAAAACCGAGCCACAGGAGGAATTCGTTGGCGTGTTTACGATTGACTATAGTGACGATGAAGACGAGGAATTGGAGCTGGTGCCATCGACCGGCGAGCAGGGATTGCCTAAGAATGACCTTAGCAGTTCGTCGTCCAGCAACGTGGCGTCGGCGGCGGTCGTGGGCCCGGATTCATCGTTGACGGCGCCGACGATCTCGGCATAGAGTGGCCCTGCAACATACTAGTAGGAGGCCAGGGGGGAGTGGTCTTTGTTTTGTCGGTGGGGCGTTGCATTCCTCCGGAATGCAGGCTTTTGGTTGTGTGGTGTGTGTTGGCACGGCATGTGGTGATGATTGTGAGTGATGTATATATGATAATCAAATTCGTTCGTTCTACCAATGTTGGGTGGTGTGTCCATTCAATTCAATACAATTATGAGTGACGCCGTGATGTTAGCCCCCCTGGCTACTACTACCAAGGGTGTTGTATCACGTTTGGTTTAAAGCGCCCAAAGCGAGCCAAGGACGATGAGTAGACTCAATACCCCATGCGCTCGCGCTAGTGACGCTGCCGCGCCCGTGCCGGGGCTTGCGCCAATCTCGAGCGAATCCGTCGTGGTGGAGGTGATCGCTGTCCATTGCTGTGCCTGTTGTCCATCACAGACCGCGAGCACGGCCGTACCGGTGTCACCATCCATCGAGAGGCACTGCGACCGTGCGTGTTGAGCGTGCAGCCGTCCCATCGAGTCATAGACCATCTTGTGGTCACCCCCACTGCTGCAGTCCCCGTTGGCCGTGACCTTGTCCTTCGTGGGCGCGACGCAGGTCCCCGAGTCCTCCACCACAAGCGTCTGGTCCGGATTGCTCCAACTAAACTGCTGTTGGGCGCGAGAGGCATCACAGCTCGCTGGGATAAGCGCGCTTTGATCGTCCTTGACCTCAAGGCATTCACTCAGCGACTGTGCACTGGCATCGGCCCGAGCAAGTTGCTGGTTCTCACACTGGAAACCGGCAAACTCGGAGTAAAAGATCTGCTGCGCACTACTGGAACACGTCGAGACGACGAGCAACGAGGCATCCTCCGGATCACCCGACAGACAGAGCCGAGGCGCGTGGCGTGGGTGCAGTCGGCCGGACGCATCAATGAGCCATTGCTGGTTCGCCTGTGTGTTGCAGGGCACCTGCACCACGGCCGAGCCATCGGCTTGCTTATTGCCAAACACGTCAGCGCACATCCCCGTGGAGGCCACCACGAGTCGTTGAGAGGCATCATACGTGAGTTGCTGCGTGGCCGGCGGTTTACTGGTCGACTCACACGGTCGCAGCGTAAATGGGGCTCGTTCCTCGCTCTTGGAGACCGTGACACAGAGCTCACTCCCACTCACGACGCTAAACAGAGGCGCCTTGGTCGGTGCAAAGCCATGCAGGAGCCAGTCAGCATTACTCGCGATCAATGCCCTCATCTGCACCATCTTGGCCTCCACGGCCTCGGCCGTGATTGGGTTTGGTGGGACGACAAACTCGTCCGGAATCTCTTCATCGGCGAGCAGAGCCCTTGCCGTCTTGGCCGTGATGGCCCCCATGGCGACGTCCGTGCCATGGTCCTCGTTCGTGGGGGCAGCCAGAAGTAGGAGCAGCGCCATCTTACGCAACAGGTAGACCTGTGTGTCTGGCTCGGAGCTGCAGCTGGCCCCACATGCGTCCTGGGCTTGTAGCACCGCGCGTGACAAAAAGACACCATCCACCAGTGCGGTACTACCGACCTGCGCAAACAGAGCATCGATCCGGGAGTCATCCATGGCTGCTGGATCCACCTCCGTGTCATCATCACCACTGGAATGCGGCAGCGCATGCACCAAGGAGGCAATGCCGTGACCCTGCTGACTGAGCGCATCCAGGTTAAAGGCCACGTTCTCGTCCATGCCCGAGAGCCATGTCTGCACCAACGCCTTGTCCAGGTGAAAGGCCTGCACTGAGGCCTCCACGAGGTCCTGCACGTGAATGTCCCGCCCATCGCGCGCAATCAGGCCGTGGTTGGCCAGCGCGTTCACGAGCGGACACGGCGATCGACTGTATCGCGCCTCCGTGTCCAGGATCCCCGAGGATTCACTGGCCGTGGGGCGGTAGTAGGTCGCCAATGACTGGGCATCGTCGTCGTTGCGATCCACGGCAAACCATTTCTGTTCCTGCGCGTCCACGCAATCCGAGAGGGTGATGGCGGCTCCGTCCGCCACGCTACTGCTACGGATCGCGGCCGCGGCATCAGCCGTCGCCGCCATCGTGAGGCATTCGGTGGCACCATCGATCGCTGGGTGCAATCGGCCCAGCGAATCGTAGTGCCATTGCTGCGTGATGGTCGTCGTCGAGCCAGTGGCTGCAGAAGCCGCCGTGACCTGGATCGTGCCATTCGTCGAGGCCGTGAGCACTTTCTGACTCGCGTCAAAGAGGATCTGACGGTCCAGCCCGACGGAGATGGCCTGAGCATCCTTTTGCGGGTCACAGAGCGTGGCCGCGATGGTGCGGGCCCCATTCGTAGCCTCAGCCTCGGCATCCAAACAGAGCGTGGGGGCAGCGATACTGCTCACGTGCTTGGACACGGGCTGGAAATCGGAATAGATCGAGTACACGCGCTGTGACAAGCGTGTCGTGCTGCATTCCTGCTGCAAGACCTGCGCCGATCCCTTGGACTTGGCCAGCGTGTAGTCTAGGCACATCTCGGGGGCATGCAGCGCATGCAATCGCCCCGAGGCATCGTAGATCCACTTTTGATTGGTTTCATCGTTGCATTTCAGCTGCATCACGTCAGCGCTTGCGTTAACGGATTTGCCAAAGACATCCAGGCACATCCCCGTGTGCTGCACCACGAGGCGGTGCTTGACATCCATGGTAAACTGCTGGGCCTCGTCACTGGCATCACATGGCGCGGCATACAAGAGCGCGCGCTCCTGCGTGGATGCGTCACGGATGCCCAGGCAGAGCGAGGCATCAGCTTCGCTGCGTAGCAGGCTGGGCTCGGAGGCAAAGCCATGGCCCAGCCAGTCCGCGGACGAGGACATGAGCGCGTACACGACCCGCCTCGTGTCCTGCACCAGCGTCTGCGTGATCGCCGTGGACGACGCGGCAAATGCATCGGGGAATCGTTCGTCCACGAGGAATGAGAGCATATCGTCGGCATCAATGGCGTTGGTGTTGTGCCCACCCATGGCGCGCATGAGCAGGCCCAGCCAGCCCATGGCGATGCCCATGAGGTAGTTGTTGCCGTCGTCACACTCTGGGTTCTGCGCGCGGCAGTCATTCAGGCGACGCTGCCTGGCCTGCGCGAAGAAGAGCGGCGTGAGCTGCCGAGACGCACCCACGTGGAAGCGCATGTCCTTGACCAGCGCGTCGTCGAGGTGGGCCGGGTCCTGCTCAAAGAAGGCATCCTTGCGCACGAGGGACATGTCGTGCTCCAGCTTGCCATGCGCGCCGAGCTCGTTCAGTGAGAACACGGTGGTGTTGAGCAGGTCCACGAGCACCTGCGCGTAGGCGTCGTCCAGGTTCCAGTGCGTAATCACGGCGTCACGCAGTGCACGAGCTGAGATGTCGATGCCGTCGCGCGCGATGTAGCCGTGGTTCGCGAGTGCATTGATGGCGGGGCATGGTGACCGGCGGAAGCGCGCCGTGTTGCCCTTCACGTGGCCCGACGCCTCGGTGTCGGAGGGGCGGAAGTACTCGCCCTCGGCCAGCGCCTCGGCGGCATCCAGTGAGTCGGTGTCGTCGGCAGAGGCGCCGTTCACGCTGACCACCACGGTGCCATGCTGAAGTAGCAGGAGAGAGAGGAGGAGGACGAAGAAGACGGTGAGATGACCCCGGCCGCTGGCGCGGGGGGAGCGCATACTCTAGGAGAGTGTGGGTGGGACACGGAAGAAGGCGAACTGTTGCAGGGCGGGGCCGGCCTGGCGGAATGCCGCTGTCCGCAACAGCGCTTCCAGGCCGCCATATGGAGCTCACCCATGAGTGCCATCCGGATGACACTCATGGGTGAGAGAAAATGATGGGGGATGGCCCATCGCCCATCATTTTCTTGAGAAGAGATGAGCTGGAGAATACAACTCGATTAGAGGACCGTCTACAAAACTGACTACAAATCTGAAAATCTGATCCGGTTCAGCGTCTGATACAATCCGGGGGGTGGGGGGGGCTACCTGTATAAATCAATCAATTGGTGGATCGGAGCTCTCCGTGTTCCCTATCATACGACACGATCTACCTGTAATAATCAATAAATACATTTAAAAACCACGACCAATCCAGCCCGCTCTCCATTGGCCACCGCCGCCATCGCGATCACCACCATCGCCGCCATGCCTCGAGGCGTCATCTCCATCAATGAAGAGAGACCTCCGTGCCGCCCTTCATAGTACCGTGTCAGTGGAAGGCAAGACGGGAAGGGGGAAGACGACGGAGCAAGCCAGCAAGAGCGAGGTAGAGTGGTCAAGGTCGAGAGAGTGGCAATGAGAGTAGGAAGGAGGTGACCTTCAGCCGTACAATGCCGACCTGCCAACGTTGCTTGCGCGGGTAGTCCTGGTCTCGGTCCTGGTCTTGGTCGTGGTCAGTTCCCTCAGAGGGGAGATCGCGTCTGTGATGGGGGTCGTCGTTGCTGTGCGTGGTGGCAGTGGTGTGGGGGTGGCCATCATGCCGGCGTCCAGGAGATTGCGAGCCGTCTCGGGCGAGATCTGCGCACGAGACGAGGGCCCTAGTGTGCTGCTACCGGCACCCTCACTGATCCAGAAGAGGCGGTGCTGCTCCAGTAGACGACGCTCTAGTTCATCCGGGTCCACGCACTCGTTCTCACCGCCGCGGGTTACACTGATGCGACCCGAGACACTGGACGAACGAGAGGAGAAATGCGGACTCGGACAGGAATGCGAAACCTCCAGGTCGGTCGGATGCAGGCTGCGTGAGGCGAGTTCCGTGGCCAGCGGCACGGCAAGTGGTCGACGAGGACTGCAGATGGACATGGGGACGACGACGTCCTCGCTGTGTCCATGGCCACAGGTATGGCTGTAGTTGTTGCTGCCATCATGGGCGTGGTCCTGATTGTCGGCGTCGTTTCCGTCCAGGGCGCGGCGATGGGCTGTTGGGATACCCGCGGGGCATTGCGGATATGGACAGAATTGTCCACGCACTGACCCCTCTGGATGGCGGTTACCACAATGTGTGCACTGCTGACTGGTGGTCCAGGGCAATGGACGCCAGGCATCGCGAGCGGATGGGATCGACGAGGCCGCGCCCCTGGACTGCGCCATGGGCATGGCCGTGGGCAGCCGGAACCGATAGTCCGGACCGAGGTACTTGGTGCGTTCCTTGAGCAGATGCATTTCCTTCAGGATGTCACACATATCAGAATGCAGTTCATCCATCTCGTCCTGCAGGCGCTTGGTCTCGGCGGTCTGTAGCAAGCGAAACTGCGTCATCTGCTGGGCCAGCACATTCTCCAGCGTCTGTCGGCTCAGCGCATTCTCATGCACGGCGTGACGCTCAATCTGCGTCAGGCGCTGCTGTAAATGCTCCAGCTGGGTCGCAAACGTGTCCATGCGCTGCGGCGCCATGCCCTGCAGCTGCGAGTGGCAGGCCGAGATCTCCAGGCGCAGCCGCTGCATCTCATCATCGTCCTCATCTTCATCCCCATCCTTGTCGTCGTTCTTCGTGGGCTTGGACGCAGCCATGGCCGAGAAAGCTCCATCACCATGACACCCATTGCCACTACCATTAGTGTCGTTGACGTCACCTGATGGACCCACCACGACGGTCGTGGGCGTTGTCACGCCATTCAACTTGTCCAATTTGCCAAGCAACGCATCGATCTGCTGCATGCAGTCGCGTCGGAACTGGTCCATGTCCTCGGCGACCTGCGCATTCGAGTGCTGAGCGTGGTTGAGCTGATGCAGGCTCGCGGCGGCGCGCCGCAATGCGTCCTGGATCAATCGCAGGTCTCGCTGCGAGCAGGCCTGGTATTCCTTCTGCCACGCCGTCAGTTCCTGTTCCACACGCCCCACCTTGCCCAGCTCGGCCAGCAGACGAGAGACCTGCACTTCACGCCCAGCGAAGCAGCGCTGCAACGATTCGGTGGCCGTGCGCAGCATGTCGCTCTGCAGGTCCACAATGTCGTTGGCCACGCGCTGGGCATCGCTCTTGCCGCTGGTAGCCAAGCTCTGCGCATCCTCCACCAGCTCCTCGGCCACGTCGTCGACCAGCTTCTCCACGGCATATGTGCTTTCGTGGTCAACGGGCTTCCATTCCTCGCCGGTGGCATCTGCTCGCGCGCAGCTGCTCGCCAAGTTCGTCGCTACTGCGTGCGATGATGCCGGCAGCACGAGCGCTGACGGGCGCTGCGCCGTCAGCCGACAAGCCAGGCGCTGCCGCTTGCGCTCACGCTCACGCTCATGCGCCGGCGCATGCTCGAGATCAAGCTCAAGCTCGGCGTCGCGCTGCATGGCGCTGGGTCTGGTTCCTTCTCCTGCTGGTAATACTCGCCGCGCCCTCGCGACCATGAAAAGTCAAAATGGGTGATGGTGTTTGTCGAGTGCTTTTGCTTTTGTGCCTTCTTTTTAGTTCTGCATTAGCCGAAGGCTTGGGCCGTGGATCGCAGTTATCAACCCATTCTAACTGAACGGGGGAGACGCACGTTTCGTTTCGCGAAGAACCTGGAACGAAATAGCGGCGCTATTGACAGTGTCGAGTGCAAAGACACGACGGCCTGACACTGGCAATAGCTCGTCAAGATGTTCCCGATGGTTCGATCAAGTATACGTCGCCCCCCAGCCAGAACCAACCAACATGAACGGCCAGTTCGTGTAATATCAGTACACTGCAGGGATGAAGGGGGAGGGAGGGTGTATACCTGGAGCAAAGGGAGGCAATTTTTGCAACGGCAACCAATGGTGCGCAAGAAGAGGAAGGCGATGGTGACGAATGGAGCGGGCGCCGCGGACGCGCCAGGCGGGGCGACGGGTACACCAGCGCCCGCTCGGGTAGGTGATGTGGTGCAAGAGCCTCCGCTGAATGCGTGCGTACCGGTGTCGGCCACCAACGCGCTTCAGGTGCCCGGAAATGGCGCCACAACGGTTAGTACTGGTGGAGAGCCGCTGCCCGACCTGACGGCCTGGTATGCGCGCCTTAGCGCGGCGCCCACGCTCTATGATCAGCTCCGCATCGTACAGCTTTTCCGAGCGTTCGGCAAGAAGCTCACGGGTGAGGAACCAGGGCTCGCGGTCTTTGTGGAGGCCACGTGGCGACTGGTATTTCGCCTGTACAGCGCGCGTGACAGTGGACTACCGGGGCTCTGCAAGCAGTTTGCGTTGGTGCTACAGGATCTTGTGGGCGTCAGCACGCAGGCCAGTGACCCTTGTGTGGCCCAGGGCTTGGCCACAGCCGCAAGAGAGGAGCTGCGCCGCTTTCTGGCCACGCTATTTGCTGAATCAACAGCGTCAGCAGGGACGCGGGACCCGGATGAAGTGGTGCAGGTGGTGAGTCATCTGCAGATGATGCTCGAGTTCCCATTCCTGCTCCGTGTGCTGATTAATGACAATGAAGTGGTCCACAGTGGCCAGCAAGCCGATGTATGTGATGAGAAGAGCTACCTGCTGCGCACGGTGCGCTTTATCGCCGATCAGCTCGCGTTCCTGGCGCGCCCCATTGCCGAATTCCGTGACACATTGGAGAGTACGCACTTGGAGGGTGAAGGCCAGGTTGGAAATGGTCAAGGTGTGGAAGGAGACGATGAAGGCGCGGCTGGTCCGACAAATGCCGTGCTGAAGGCGTCCGAGCGCTGCAGTGCCCCGCTAAAATGTATGATTGTGATGTGCACACTCAAGGACGATCTGTACTCGCACCTCGTGGCTTCCAGCACGTCCATCGAGGGTGCTGAGGCATTTGAGGAGGCTGCGCGAGATGTGATGCGGCTGCTGGACAAGTGCGTGCTCATCCTGACGACCACCGTGGTGCACAAGGATTTGCTAACACAGACCGGACTGGCGTACTGCCTATTGCTACGTCTACTTGTGCGCGGATATGGTGGAGAGAGTGTGGATACGACTTCCGTGCTTTTGCAGGCACTATACAGTGATGTGAGTGTTGTCATCGTCGATCGCGCCGTCGAGAAGGCTCCTGGGTTGGAGATGAATGCGTCTCTTGTGGCACATTTGCAACAGGATATGAAATCATTTGGCGAATTCGCGCGTCTGGCGGTCCTACGAGGATATCTCAATAGTCTGTCAGACGACGAACTTTTGGTTCACGTTGCATCAACCGCTAGTTCTACGGAGCATGATCACCGCACGTTACTCGACTTTGTCTTCGGTACAGTGCACGCGGCTTGCCACGAGGAATCGCTGAACACACGCTTGTACGCGTTCCAAGTGCTGGAGGCATTCATGCGCCGCGCTGTTGCTATGCTCAACAAGCGTCCCACGGAGGGAGCGCAAATCCAAGTCCATGATCCAATCACGACGGCCACTGTGGCTGCTCTCACTGGTGTTGTACTCCTCAACTGGGAAAACCCGTCGAAGCGTGTGAATCAATTTATGCAAGTAATGTTCACACACATCGTGAATTATCAAGCAAGCGTACAAAAGTTTGACGAATGGAAACTGACCATTGCGGGCAAGCTCATGCAGCTGCCTGCCGAGAGTCGTGCGAGGTACGGCGGGTTGGCTATTCTGACGCCACGTTACGGTGCATTGGCGCTACTAGATCAATACCCAGGATTTCTACGCTCAATCCTTCTTGCAGTGGGTATTAAGGACGTGTCGGCAGCTGCAGCAGCCCTGTTTACGCTGGTTCTGGACGAGTTGAACACCGCCGGAAAGGGTGGTGAGTCGAAGAAAAGTAAGAAGATCTCGGTTAATGACGGATTCGACTCGCAATCGGGAATGAATACTACTAGGTTGCGGGAGTATTGGATGGAAGACGTTGTAGATGTCCTGCTCAGCCCCGACGTGCAGCTGCGATCCAGTGTAGCGATGTATGCACTGCCTTTATTGCTCAAACGTGATCCAGAGTGTGTCCCAGGTCTTATTGAGCGTATGCGCCAACACGGTAAGTACTCCGACGCCCACGACGTCGAACGTGCCGATGTGATACTGTGGGCAGTGGTTGAAGTACTGAAATTCGCCCGGAAGAAGATTTCGCCCGAGAAGTTGCTCGGACTTGAAATGACAGAACTTGAGGCCGGGATGGAAAACGCTCGCCCTGAGGCCCGCGGTGCGGCATTCGAAGCTCTGTGTGCGTCACTGAAGTCAACGAACTTGCCAACAGCAGAGGAATTGCGTCTGATTCAACGTTTCCTCGTTTTAAGCGCTAAGGAAATCACGGCTTCTACGCGTATGAATTCTCTCAATAGTCTCAAGACTGTTCTTTTCCGCGTCAAGGAAACTATCCGTATCCATTCAAAGCAGATCGAACAGCAAAAACAACGCCCAGATGGACAAGTTACTACTACCGATGATACGGATGTGATTCGTGCTCGTGAGTTCCAACGCTGGCTCGAGTTGTTTATTGTCACGTCTGTCTACCCAGGTGCGCTCGTGCAACGCTCGATCATTGGACTGGAAGTGCTTGCGCTGTATCTTCAGATCTTTGGCGTGCCTGCCGCAGAAGACAATTCTTTGTTGATGACACCCCACATGGTAACGTGTTTGTTGAACACTCTGATCGGGTCATGGGACGTGGTGCGTGCCCTTGCGAATACCATCCTGGATCACTATCCGACGGAATTGCCCGGCTTCACTACGGCTGCACAGCTCGAGAAAATGTGGCAGTGGGCACTCACGCTGTGCATCAGTCCTCGTCAACGTGAGAGCGACGCTGGCGCGCATTTCATGCAACTTCTCTACCGCCGCAGTCAATCCCTTGTGTGTCATGATGTCGCTTCCTTGCCAAGTCAATTTGAACCCTCGGTGGCAATGGGAAAAACTGCATTGCGTGATGGACGAGTACGGGTTGTACTGAAGTTGGCCGAGATAATCGACGCGCGATTGAATTCGGCGGCAGAAGACCTTGCACGAGGTGAATCACCGCTCGTCCATGGACTCTTGTTGTCTCTGCGGTATATGATCGAGTCCACGGACGCATCGACGCTTCGTGAACATCATGTCGAATGGCGTTTTGCACTGTCGCGTGTTCTAGCGTGCGTGCATCGTTCAATGAAGCTGTCTCTGGCAGTGGTTGGAGATGCCACATCAGGAATTGGTGATGAAACACTGTCGGATACTTTTGAGGGCGGGATTGTTGGTGAAGTGAGCGCAGCTGGCGGGAAGACGGAGGCAATACCTTTGCGTGTTGATTGCCGGGGTCACTTGATCCTGGATGGAAAATCTGCTGTGGATGGTGACAACGAACCGAGCGACGGAAGGGATACTGAGCAGCGCGCGGTGGTAGGCAGTTGGCTGGCGGCACGTGAGTGTGGTGCAATCCTAGACGCTCTCATGCGTCGTCTGCCACTTCCACTTGCGGTTGCCGGCGTGGACGTGGTGGACGTTAATTTCTTTTCCACCGAAGTAGCGTGCCAAGCAGGTGAGATGCTGTTGAATTCGCTTTTTGAGCTGAAACACAAAGGAGCCGTGGCCACAGCATACGAAGCGTTTGAAGGGGTATGCAAATCATTTTTGGCGCACGCCGACAAGAATGCCGTGATTGGCGGTTTGCCTGCACTGTGGGCCGCTCGCCTGTTGGAACGCCTCGAACGCTCGGAACAGCAATTCATTTTACGCCGTAGCTCTGGATTTGCATTCAGCTTTGTCGCGATCCTACGGGCTGAACCAAGAAACACGGCAGCCAGCATCTTGCCTCGTGTCATGGCGACGCTGTTACGACTCGCAGCACAAGATACCGACGCGATGACCGCCACTGATGGCATTCCCGCGTCTACTGTGATCACTGCTGCCCCGGCAGCCAGTAATGGCCCAAATCACCACTTGGTTTGGCGTTCACGCGTGCATGCACTCAACATTCTCAAGCTCATCTCTCAAGATGCCGTGTTGGCGGATGATGTGGCGGTATATGTGTCAACCATGCTCGAGATTGCTGTGTTTGGATTTGAATGTCGTTCATGGGTGGTGCGCAATTCATCGATGATGCTGTTTGCTGCCGCTACGCAACGCGCGTTGGGAGACAAGCGCATCGCAGACGGCGCATCCAAACTTAAGGTACCGAGTGCAGATGTGTTCTCACGGTTCCCGCAACTGGATGGCTTTTTGTTCCGCGCTTTGCAGCGGTTCACGGAACACTCAACGGCTAGCGATAGCAGTGTTGTAGTACCGCCTGGACTGTACCCTGTGCTCATGTTTCTCAGCAGACTACGTCCTACGGATGAAGATGAGGATCGTGAGATGCGTGCGCGTGGAAGTACCCCGCTAGCAGACTTTGTGCCACTCGTGCGTCAGTGCGCATCACAATCTGTGCTCCCGATTCGCTCGATGGCGGCTAAGGTTTTGGGCGCCATTGTACGCGAGGATCAGGCAGCAAGCGTTTTGGCTGCGCTCTCCTCTACACTTCCCAAGGGTGTCTCGAGCGCGAGCCGTGAGAACAAGCAAAAAGTTGATCAAAATGTCGACGGCAATGTACCTGAGCAGCGGACTCCTCTTTCGTCAAACTACGTTCACGGCGTTCTTCTTCAAGCAAAGAGCGTCATCCAGAAATGCCTTGTCGCCGCTGCTCAAACACCAAACGAAGCTCACACAACGATGATGACTGCCGTCCATTCATTCCTGTCAGCTCACAGCTGGCTCGTCTCGGAGCGTGTAATGTGTGGTAGCATTCGTGCCGTCATGTACGAGATTAACGAGGATGTGGCGCGTTGGACGGCCGAACGTTTGGCTGCCAATATGACGAACTGTGACAAAGAAGCGTTGAAGTCGAGTAAATTAGAGTGCATTGCCAGCGTGGATGCATTGCTGGCTACAAACAACCATCCGACGGCCACACGATCGCCTGGAGTTTACCAGTATAACCGTGCCCTTGTGGGGGTCTTTTTTGCATTCGTGGAGTGTGACTGGCATTTGTTGGTCGACCAACGTGAGCGTGCTGCTCAGTTCGTGACGACATGGCTGCCTCGCGTTGAGGAATTATTGCAGTGCCCCGTGCTAGAGGTGCGTAAGCGAGCATTCACTAAGGTCGCCAAATTTGTGCACAACCAACGAGGACTTTGTTTGTCCGACCACATTTCGATCGCAGCGCGTTTGCAGCGTGTGCTTGTTGCGCAGCTATTGATTGAAACCCACCCAACGGTTAAGAAACGCTTGCTTCGGCTCCTGGTCGAATGTCAAGATACATGCAAGCAGAGCAAGACTACGGGTTCATTAGCAAATCCGAACATCGAGGTTGCTCCGGTTGCCGGCATCTTGGTACTCCTCTCCAACTCTGCCGACGTGGATGTTCTTGCGCCATCACTGACGCTTCTAGCGACGTTTTTGCGTGACGGCCTGCTCAGTAAAGAAGAAGATGTAGTCGCGTTTGCGCGCGCGATCGTACTCCACGCTGGTGAGGACCAGCCGTTGGGTTTGCGTTTTGCGGCAGCGACTGCAATCCAGCAGAGCGAAATTCTCTGCTCCACCTCGCAGGTGGTACGCTCGGAACCGATGGAGATTACCGTCGATTTGTGGCTTGCAGCGATTGAGTTGCTCCAGGACGATGACGCGCAGGTGCGCGATGTGATTCGTCGCGCAGTTTATGTTGCTTTGGATGCTCAAGCGTTGCCCAAAACACCAAGTGCTGCAATGGCGTTGACTGCGAGCATGTCTGAAACGAAGATGCTGCCAGCGGCCATCTGCTTCTTCACCGAAACACTGGCTTGCACCCCGTATGGGATGCAGGCACTTGCTAAATTGCTATTGTCGACTGTGGACGCGCCCAAATTGCTCGTGGAACATACGACTGGAACAAAGGCACAAGACTGGGGTGATCTTTGTTCACGCATTTTTGAGACGGAAGCGAGCAACTTTTACGCTGAGCATGATCTACTGGCACAGCTCATCGCAACGGCGCTTTTCCCGCCAGCTGGACAATCGTGGACACTGAATGACGTGAGCAATGAAGTGAGAGCTTCGCGTTCCGAGCTTAAGCGCGAGTTGTTACAGAGACTTGTCACCTCGCTCTCACTGGTAAACAAGCATGCGAGCTCGCCCGTCCAATGGCTAGGCGGCATCACGTACTACGCGGGCGTATTCCCACCGCTATTCAGTCTTTTATGCGCCGGAGTGGCTGTGCTTGGTTCATTGACCGATGCCGAGAAAGTCGAGTCAGCGAGTGCGCTCACGACGCTAGCTCAAGAGGCGAAAATGGCGCACTCCTATTTGCAATCTGCCCATCCATTGATCGAGGCAGCATTGATCACGCTTAGCGCGGATGTGAGCAAACAGAAGAGTGCACATGATGACGCACTGCACGATCTTGTATTCCTGACACCGTCGTGGCGTGCCATCGCGTAAGAAGAAGAATTGATCTGGTAGTCAATATGGTTATCGAGCCGATTCCCAGCGTGTGACTAGGAGCGAAGTTGGAAGTATGAAAAAGAGAGACAGCAACGCGTAGCCAACATATATCCAGGACGTCATTCGTATTAGAAATAGATTTTTTTGTTCACAACGCGGGTATTTCTTTTGGTTGTCGGTCCGATGCGTGTGCTTGTAGCTCGCATACCCCAGGCCCACGCACTAGCAGCGTTGAGCATGTCTGTCCTCTCTATCGACGCTTGTGGCTTTGGCACGCAGCGAGGCAGTACTGGTGCGTGCGCTCGCATTCCGTTTGGCAGACTTCCACGAAATGCTCGTCCATGGTCATCTCGTCCTTACAATTGCCGCTGCACGAGCTGAGACTCGCGTCGCACTTGGACTTGCACGCATCCTGCAGCCCCGCGGCCTCACCACCATCAGCGGCCACGAGCGATGTCGCCGCCAGCATCAGCAAAGCTATGGTCGCTACCACGCGAGTCATGGATGACGGGATTCGATGACAGGCTGGAGAGGAGGAGCGTCGGCGAGAGTGGCTACCGCAGCGACCGAGGTTATGTTACACAACGACAGAAAAGCGGGCATCACAGCAGGTGAGCGCGTAGATAACACCAGTGAAGCGGGTGCATTGCTGGTGCTCGCCATTTGCCTCCTTACCTGATCGATCGCACGATCGTACTTGATACTAAGGTTTGCGGGAGAGCGAATGAACGGAATGCTGGGGTGGGGAGACCAGATGCGCTTTAGAGCTGAAGTCTACTGGTTTAGGGGATATAGTAGTAGTCAGTCCCAGTCCACTTCATTTAGTGAACGGCTTACAATTTTACCGGTAATATGTGTAACATGTTGCACCTCACCTCCTCATGCCCTTTTTTGATTGGCATGGGCACTGCCATCCATGCAGGTGAACCCACTGGGATCGGATGGATACGCGCATAAGACTGCAGGGAGTTTGGATGACATGTGTATGAGAATGCCTGGACATTTTACCCTACTTTCTACTCGCTGTCGGTCAGCAGTTCCTGAGTCATGGCCAAGACCTTGGCCGCCGTGGTGCGGCTGTCGAGCAACATGACCGGTGTCGGTGGGGGTGCGTAGTATTCCGGGAGGCGCTCCTCCACGAAGAACGACGTCAGGAAATCAATCGAGATGGACTCCTCGTTCTTGCCACCCATCGCACGCAAGATCAGCGAGCACTCCGAGAACGCCACCATCCGCAGCTGCTCGCCCAGGTCACAGCCGTCATCGCGAGCCTTGCAGAGCGCCTCGACCTCGTTACGAGCGGCAGCCAACTCGGTCACACCGAGCTGACCGTCCACGGCACGAGCCGCCAGTGATTCCCAGCGCTCCTCGTCCAGCGCTGACGGATCCAAGTCGGAATCAAAGTCCGCGTGCGCCAGCGAGGCGCTGTGCTCAATAAAGTTGTGCTTGCTCAGGTCGGAAAGCGAGATCCCCGCTTGCACGGGGGCCACGAGCGCTGTCGCCAGGTCTTCGCCAATGTTATAGACCGCCATGACGGCCTCCTTGAGGACCGCGGCCGTGAGGTTCTTGCCATCACGCGGGATGTAGCCGTGGTTGGCCAACGTGTTGAGGCCCGGGCAGGGCGAGCGCACGAATGGCGCTTCGACGTTGACGAAGCCCGAGACCTCGTCGCTCTCGGGGCGCATGTACTCGCCGACGCCGAGCTTGCTGACCGTACCCGTGTAGTGGTAGTCGTCCACTTTGAGGCCGTTGACTGCACCCGAAAGCGCGGCGACGCCGATGGCAACAGCGGTGTAGATGGAGACCATGGTGAAGAAAGAAAAAAAAAAGGTGACCTTGGAAGAAGAGCGGACCGATCTAGTCGATGAAGCGGCGCTTGTCAGTCAGGAGGCGGATTTGAAAGTGATTCAGTGGGGGCAGGTGCAAGCGAAGAAGGAGGACTATAAAGGAGGAAAATCCCCTCTCTTCGCTACGAATGGTGACGACAGAGTTTCATTATCAAACCAACCAAGGGTTTCTTTTTCCGTCCTCTCCGTTTTGGTGGTCCTGAGGCTACTTCAATGAGTGCATGAACGATGCTGGTCGGATCTGTTGCTTACCGAGCGACAGTATTCAGTACTGGACTGCATGCACAAAACGCAGAGCTTGCAGCTGAAATCGACCCAGGGGGGCAGTGCCTCGGGGTGAGCGCCCCCTCTTGCGATGGTGTCCCGTCAAGACGATGCTGCCAGCTGCTTGCCATTGGATCTCGACAGGCCACGCATACGTGCACCAAGTGGTGATTGCGTCGTGCCATATCGATGACGTTCACACTGTCCACTGTCCATCCTCCCCGACTCCACCTACAGTATTTTGTAGCGCGAGCGTGTGGCAAGCATTTTATACAAATTGCACCGTCCTGTCCTGATCAGAGTGAGATCACATAGCGTGGGGTGGAAGGTGATCTACAACGCATGCCTTTCGACAAAAGAGGAGGCTTCCAAGAATGAAATGTCAAAAGAGGGATTTATTTGCACACCCTTCTTTGGAGGTAAGAGTTATTTTAATAACTCTTTCCCTAAATAGCGTTAGTTGAAATTTACCTAAGCCCCACTTCTTTTCATATTGCCCAATCAAACGCCATCACCACACGACGTAGATGGGTTGACTGGAATTTGTCCAATCATTTTTGACCTGCACCTCCTTTCGTTTGTTCCGCCCCCCAGTCGATTCCGGAAAGGCGTCCGGGGGTTTAATAAACCCAGGGGTATGACCGTATTCCTCACTCAGCATTTAGCCTGCAGAGCTAAGTATGCGCGTGTTTGACCCTATTTTTGGCCTTCAGCCTACGCTGTTAAGTGCTCGACAAAAATAAACCGCAACTCTCCAAATAGAGCAAAAGCCCCACTTCTATCGTTGCTGTCCTCTTTTGACAGTACGATTCCAAAGGTCCCCCTCTTTTGTTGAACGTCCACACTACGAGCATTTCCCAAATGTGGGGGCTTTTCTACTAATTTAGTCAAATATGGAACCAACTTGACAAATGTGGGAGCTATTTGCTCTGATCGAGTGCTTGGAGGATCAACCGAGATGGTACAAATGCCCAGGAAATTGGCTGGCAACGACAGTGAGCGACGCACACACAAAAATTTGCCACTGATCGTGGCGGGGCGCTAAGCCGCGCCTGCTTCACTCCACTAGAGCGCTCCCTAATCGCAACCTCCGCTCCGCTGGGGTGCTCCACAAAAGATACCAACCCTATGGGTACACGTATTCCGCGCCACCTCCGCTTCGCTAAGTTGGGTGAATATGAGCACTAAGAGAGCGGAGCCCCGCGGTGGGACTCCGCTCTCTAAGCGCTTAAAGTAAACAAACTTGTCAGAAGAGGGGGCTTTCCTGACAATTCCACACGAGCCCCCACATTTCACCAAAAAGCTCCCACATTTGTCAAGTTGGTCCCACATTTGGCAAATGTTCCCTCACAACCCACCCCGCGACACGACGGACCAACGGATCATTTCTGTCATGATGATTATTGAAGTTTTGCTTACATAATCCACGACACGACGAATTTACTGTATCAGATCATGTCTGTCATGATGATCGTTGAAGGCCTGTTATCCACAAACTGGAGAACCACCGAGAGGCAGAATAGATCTGGTCTATGAACTGGGTAACACACCAGTCATCTGTACGTCGTACGCTCTGGACCATCGGAATCTTGTGTATTAGAAAACAGGCCAAGCCACATGGTGTAAGCTTACTGTAACGTTACTGTAGTTCAGTAAAATGTAGCCTCCTCGCTGGAACCTGTGACGCCTTCCCACCCTTCAGGGCCAGAGGTGTACGCACCCAGGGGCCCGACAGATCCTGGCATCGAGTCATTTCCCAAATCGCCATCGAGTTCGCAAGCAATACTGTACCATGGTCTCCATCTACACCACCATTGCCATCGGCGTCGCCGCGCTCTCGGGTTCAGTCAACGGCCTCGTGGTCGGCGAGTACTCGCGCCCCACGGGCGACCAGGTCTCGGGCTTCCTCAACGTCGATGCGCCGTCCGTGCGTTCGCCCTGCCCGGCGCTCAACGCGCTGGCCAACCACGGCTACATCCCGCGTGATGGCAAGAACCTGACCGCCGAGCTCGTCAAGGAGGCCGTCATG
>JAADWT010000285.1:0-24732 GCA_023336285.1 Pythium grandisporangium
CAATGCGCCGGGGTGCTTGCTTGGAGAGGAGGAGGGGGGAGTGACAGAGGAGGAAGGTGGAGGAGGAAGGTGGAGGAGGAGCACCTTGTGAGGGGGGGGGGATACCGCGGAGTACGTGCGTGGGTCTATCTATGCCAGGGGACTGTGCTCCTCTGGGACACGTTGCTTGACTGCGCTAAATGCTGTCCACGCGGTGTTGTTGGCTCTAGTTCTTCCAGCGTGAAGCTCAAGGGCGCACCAACCGCATGACTCGACAGGAGGTGGGGGAGGGCGGGTCGTTCTCGACCCTCACGACACCAGTCACACCCACCCATAGCGAAAAGAAGAAGCGAGTCGAGTGGATGGATCTAGGCTTACGGGTTTGGCCGCTGCTCTTTTTTCCCCTCCTCCTCCCCCTCCTCTGCCTTCTCCCCTCCCACGTCCCCTCTTTTCGTCACAAACCAGCAGCCAGCCAAGTGACGTTCCTTCCTTCCACGCTCTTGCCGCAACACACGCACAAACAAACACACCCGACCACACCACATGCGCATACAAAGCCCAAATGACCCAATCACAGGTGCGCGCACTTCTCGAAGGTTTTGGCGGGTGACCCCAACAGTATGTGTGTGCCGCGTCCACCATTCGACCGGGATTCTGTATGGTTTACCGTCCCCGCAACCGCTCGGCCACTTTCCCCCTACCCCCGTCCGACTCCGAAGCACGGATTTATAGCCAATCAGCACAACGTGTGGTGGTTACGCAACATGTCGCGAGCTCGCACCCAACTTGGATCACGCCAAACCCAAGCGAATGCATGCATGATGCCGCCCCATGAGAGAAACCGCTCTGGATGACAAAAGGAGCCAGCGAGGTTACGAGGCGGGGGTTGTAGGATGGGGCATTCAATGGAGGAGGAAGGTAGGTAGAGAGGTATGGGCAGTAGCTGCAGCTACCAATATGGAGACGGTAACCGAGTTGCATGAGGAGATCCCCCCTGGATAGATCCGATCGCGGTCAATCATGTGCGACAGTGGTTGACACAGATTGAGTGATCTGACAAGTAGTCCAGGCCTGTCGTGGCAGCAGCAGTTATGAAATCTCGCACACGGATGCATAGCTTTCCGTCGTGTACGCAGGTAGGGGCAAAAGCAGCCGCGATGCGCCCGCGCAAGCCTTCGTAGATGGCTCGTGTTGTTGATGAGCATGCGGTGCTGTTGGTTTTCCGCGTGAATTACTCGCGTCATCTGGTGCGTCCGTATATCTTAGGTTGGGTGGTTTTAACGCGTAAATAGGGGTTGATATCCCGTAATAAGCAGTTGCAGGTTTTGAATTAGCTAAATAGATGACCCGTTAAGTGAGCCCGTGCAATTTGGCGTGTACGTCGCCACACAAAAAGAACCGGTTCTATATTGAGACAAATAGGAAACGATCCAAAACTCCATAAATAGGAGGATAAATCCCCTAAGACAAATTCGTCACTTTATGTGCGCCTGCTCATATCCAGGTGCACGGATCCCACTTGATTTTTGTATACCGTACCAGTAGGCATTTTACATTCGAGATCGAACCGGACTAATCCGTGTGGTTCACGTCAGTAACAATTCAGCCACATCCGAATACAAGCCCCGATTGGCGCTTTTGATGCCATCGGGACATAATGAACCAATCGCCAGTCACTTTCAGTGCCGACGCCTCCCCACAGACGACGTTACTGGCGCTGCCTGAGCCTATTACGGACCGCACTTCTGACGGAGAAAACCACGAACATCCGTGTTGTTCTCTCGTCTTAGTCCATGTTCTTCATGCGGCCAGCGGCACAGCGTGGCGGGGGACAATGGTAGAGGATTTGCCGCGGAGGAAGAGGGATGACGAAGAAGAAAGTAGAGTGGTTGGGAAGCATTGAGATACATTTTACACCGTCGGAATGAATGGAAATTGGGAAACTTGGTCGGGTCTATTGATTCAATAATTTACTTCGCTTGTCCCTGCGACCGTCCGCGTTCTTCAAGCGCGTTGGTCCGTACGCCCTTTTAAATAACGAGCATGGCGCGAGCTGCACCCATCCTACGGCTATGCTACATCTCCCCCCCCTTCCCCGCCACCTACACCCACCGCGAAGAGCAGAGGAGGAAGTGGAGGAGGTGGTGGAGCGGAGCCTTTTACGTTGTCACTCGTAGGCAGTGCCCACGCACCACACCACCTTTGGCGCATGCGCAGGTGAGTTCCTCTAGGCATAGTTGACAGGGATCATCCGTGGTCGATTGAGGAAGGCGGGGCACGGTCGCTCCATGGACGCCATGGTCGTGAGCTTGCGCTTCTTGGCTCGCTTTTCTTCCATGATCTCGTTGTGCGTGCGTTTCCGCGACGTGAGAATGATGTTGGTCTCGCGCGAGAAGCGCAGGATCATGCCGTCACTCACACCCGCGGCCTGCAGGAGGTTCACGCGCTCATCCGATGTGAAACGACGGATCCCTTCACTGCACTCGGCCATCTCGCCCACCTTGGTGGTCCACGTGAACTCGGGCGTGTCGGCCAGACCAATGGAGGGCCCGCCCTTGCTGGGCACGGAGCTGCCGCCCAGTCCGACCCCAAACTCGTGGATCGTGATGGTGGACCAGCGCAGACGCTTCTTGGTCGTCGGCTTCTTCTTTTCGCCCGTACACCTCGTCACTGAGGCGGACGCAGGCTCCACAGTGGATGCCGCAGATACTGGTGCGGGCAGTTGCGCGCGGGCATCCAGCACCGCCGCAGGTGCAGCCTCGTGGCTGTGGTGTGTCTCCATCTCTTTCGGCGCCATTGCTATCGTCGTGAGATAATGGTGGCGATGGTGATGATGATGGTGGTTGATTCTCGGTTGTGGTTTGGACGGCTCGTGGTCACTTTGGTTGTGTGAGCTGGACTCCTTGGTTGATGTTGGTCCCGCGCCCGCTGCCTGCCCCTAGGCTGCTGTGTGGACGACGCAGTTGATATGTTTTTTTTGGGGGATGGTGCTTTTGCCCCTTGTGTCTATGGGTTGGGTGGGCGGGCGGAGCCATTCGTCCGCCCGTCCGCTCACTTCTGAACAAAACTGCACCGATCCACCGTCTTTTTGTCGAATCCGGTGGAGAAAAATGCAGTTTGGTCCACTTGAACAACGCTTCTGGACAGGGAGCACGGGGTAGGCGTACGCTCTCGTCCACCATCGCACCCTCAGGTTGAGGAGTACAGTGACGGTCACTGGTCAAAAGTGTTGGTTTCCAATCGTAGCTGTCCATCAAAAATGGTCCCGTACCGTGCTGCTGCGACAACACACCACCCCAACTGCTGTCAAGCTTTCGGTCCTGTTATCCACTTTTTCACTAAACAAAACATTCACTCCAAGGCAGGATTTTTCATCAACTTGCATCCAGTATGGTCAAATTGGCCCATCCGCCGCTCAAAAAAGTACTCTGGGGTATGATTTACACTTTATTCTGGGTTGATGTTTGGCGTTGGCTACACCTGCGCTACAGCACTTCACGTATTTACGCTAAGTTAATCCGTTGACACGCGAAATTCTCTCCCGATTTTTGTTCTTGTTGATGTTTACGGGAGGCGAAGCGAAAAAGACGAAAAGAAAAGAACGGGAAGAACGCAATTTTTCGCATGTGCATTGAGGATCGAGGAGGAGGAAGCGTGCGATATGAACGCAAGAAGCCGATGATGGTCATTGGCTTCTAATGGGTACAGCGCGTTTGTGACGGCAAGCGTAAGGTCTCAAAATATTCGCCACCTACCAGGCCAGTCCATGGTCCGTGGTGTTCGCCGCTACGCGATAATGTTATGGCACTGGACCGAATCGTTTCGTTCGATATGCGGTCGTGGGATTGAGTCCCCTTCCCCAGTGGTGGATTGTCATGAATCTGGCGCAAATGCCGAGGGGCAATCATGTGAGGCGGGTGCGTGTCAGTGCACAACGGTATGCGTGTGTGTGGCCATAAATGCCTGATTGGGTCGCCAACGGCTACTCACTGGCACTCAGTATGAACGTTCAGTTGGGTACTGGAGGACGCGGCAGCCAGACACATGCTTACAAGCCAACGATCTTGACTTGATGACCTGTACAAACAGTAAATCACTTGGTGAGCCGGATTTTCGCGGCTGTTTCTTCTTGACCTGTACCACCCAGTTTCCCGGTTGCTGTGGTTGAGCGGACGGCAGCGATGCCGTCCGGACGATCGCTCCCCCCATGCACAGGCATCCATCATGCGCCACCGCGTGTGACACACTGCACATACGACATAGTTCATGGCACGCCGATCTTTCGTCCGCCACAGCGCCCGATGGTTTCAAGGATTCGGATCTTGTGTTAGTATGCGTACCAGTATTATACTGTAGTAGTACTCACCAAAACGACGGCTTGGTTGTGGTGGTGGGGCCACGCTTGACCTGTATCCATCAACGCAAGAACGGTATTCGTCAACGCAGCAGCTTTCTTCTAATTCTCACTGGAACGGTAGAACTTCTCACGTGGTGGATCGCTCTGGAAATGGCCAGCGCCACCGTCCAGACAAGTCCACCTTGTGCCACATTTTCGTTTCGTTTCTTTCGTTTTCTTATTCCTCTCGTTTTCTTTTCGCTCTCGGTTTTTTCCGTATTGTTTGGGCTCGGGTCTTTGTCCGCTTCCGCTTTTCTTCCAGGAAGGTGACGCACACGTTCCTGCGTTCCTCAGTGGCTCTCCAATAGCTCCGCGTTCAGATCGCTGCGCAGCAGCCCCACGGGTCGATCCTGCAGTTTAATGAACCACTTCAGGTAGATCCACGGGGACACCACCGCCAGGATCCCAGCTAGCACCAGCGATTGCGTCCATGCCTTGGCCACGATGCTCACACTGAGCAGGTAGAGCGACAGCTGCGCAATCCCGATCAGGATGGTGCAGGCCAAGTCGGCGTGGTTTTCCTGATCAATCTCGTGGCACTCACGACTCGCAAAGCAGACGGACTTGACAGCATGCCACCGCCCGGGGGGCCGCGCAAACCGATAGAAGCGGCGCGTTACCTGCGAGGGCACGGGCTTCGTGCACTTGCACACGACCAGCGCCGTGCCCAATGAGATGGACGAGGTCACGAAGAAGGACGTTAGCTCTTCCTCCATGGGGTCAAAGCTATCGAATTAAAGCAGTGCACCACATTACGGATTAGCTGAGGAGATTGCCTGCCACATCGAATAGAGAGAGAGACATGCAGAGAGCAATACGTACGTAAAGATCACGAGGGAGGCGAGAAAGCCCGAGAGGATGCCAAACAGGCAGCCGTAGGCGTTGAACCGTGACCAGTACCAGGACAGGAAGTACGGAAACACGAAGGCGCCGCCCATGGCGATCGTGATGAAGCCCCAGATGCGATTGATCGTGTCCACGTGCAGCGAGAGCAAGAGCCCGACAACCATGATCACCACGGTGGAGATGCGTGCGTTCCAGAGCAATTCCTTCTCGCTCGCGTCCGGTTTCAATAGCGCCTGGTAAATGTCCACGGTCCAGTACGAGGAAGTCGCGTTCACGGTCGTATCAAAGGTCGTCAGTGCCGCCGCCAGCAGAGAGGCCAGCACGAATCCCTTGACGCCCACGGGTAGCATCTTGTGCAGCACGATGGGCACCACGCGTTCCGGATCCAGTGCGTAATCCTCATGCTGGATCGTGTAATGAATCGCCATGACCGCGATCCCGCCGCTAAAAGCCCAACGCAGCGCCAGCAAGAGCATGGCCAGGAACGTTTGTGAACGCACTTCCTTTTCCGACTTGGTCGCGAGCACGGTCTGCAGACCCGAGCCACCAGGACCGGAGGCTGACCGCATGCATTGAATCACAAGGTACGTCACCACCAGTGTGCTAAAGTCGTTGTACATGGCATACGCCGATTCCTCCGGCAGGTGCAGACGACCTAGGGGCATGGCCGAGAGCCACTCGCTTTTTGTCACGTTCATAGCGATCAAATTAGGCGGGCCGATGAGGGTCTTGTCCGGTACAAAGATGGCAAATGTCTCGGGCAAGTTAATGCCCAGCCCCATGACGGCGACGATCAGGAATGAAGTGAACATGAACAAGCTCTGGTACACATCCGTGTACACGACCGTAGTGAACCCGGATGCGATGGTGTAGACCACAGCAATCTCCATGAGCACGGCGGCGGCCCAAAACTCGGAGGGTAGCCCGCCGTAGGCTGGGATGTTGACAAATTCCGTCACAAACTTGCCGCCACCGACGGCAAAGTACGTCACCATCAACGTGCCCGTGACCAGCGACGTGCAGGCAATCAGTGTGCGCAGAAGTACACCCTCGCGGCGATCTCCAAAGCGGAACTTGATCCTATCAGCAGAAGAAATATGAATCATCAACAACGTCAAAGAACAGCCAAAAACGGGTTGGTAGTGTGAGCGAATGAGCGGATGGTTCGAACAAACAGGACTGCATGACAACAGGTACTGCGTGATTACCATTCGCCGCGGGTCTTGACGGGGCAGCGGCGAGACAATTTGCCCGTGTACGCGAGCTGGAAGGCCATGAAGAGACAGAGCCCGCCGCGCAACTCGATGTACATGCCCCGGATGCCCAGTGCATACACGAGTGCTGTGTTGATCATCGTGCCAGAGATGTCGATGTAGGAGCTGACATCAGCGATGGCCAGCGCCCACCACGGGATGCGCCGTCCACCCAGGTAATACTCCTCCAGTACCTCGTGATTGCTCTCGCCCTCACCATCAGCCGAACCAGTCTCAGACCGCTTTGGCAGCTGCTGCTGCTGCTGTTGTTGCGCCTTCCTCCGCTCACGCTGCTCCTTGACCGTGAAGAACACGCCCACTAGCAGTACCGACACTAGATACAGCACACAGATCGTGATGTCCACCGCGCTGAGCGCCGTCGCGCCAAGCGACGCCATTCCGACCAGTCGATATACTCTGCACCGTCGATGAAGTGACTTCTCTTCTTCTGTTCTCAGCAACGATCTGGTCCCGATGAAACGGGTGGAATAGTGACAGGCCCCGTAATAGTGACTATCTGCTCCCCAGTCTGGGGGTGGCTGTTCCGTGAATCAGACGCTGGTGTTCCGTGTGACGGAACCACTTCACACGCCGTTATTCTAATACTTCACCACCGATCAGTCAGTGATTTGAATGCAATACACTGCAATACGTTAGTTTTGCTCTGTCGTCGGAAAATATTCCCCGAAAATCTGAATTCCACGCGTTCGAAATAAATATATTGGAGGGCACCACACAACCAGACGACGTTCACGGAGGCGGAAAAAGCTGGCGGACCGACCGCGGCCCTCGCCGGAAACGCATGCGAAGCCAGCCCACCTTGCGTTTTCCATGAAGGTACAGTAATGCAGCGAGTTTGAATGCCATAGGCTACTATGGGGCCCACCTCATCTCCGCTGCGTTGTGCCAGCAATGAAATCCTCTGATGGTTCTTTTTCGATTTGTGGGGCGTGTGGTTGGTATCCTTTTGCTCTCAGGGTTTTCGGCCATGAAGCCATGTCAGACGCACCCGTTACGTGCGCTCTGAAAGCACGTGGTCCACCTTATTTCATGGACACCATCCCACACAACCCTGGTTGCGCGTTCATCCTATTCCAACGTATACCACGTTAATCCAGGACCCGATGTCACATGAGCGATTAACACCGGCGTCTCGGCTATATACGCTGCATTGCGAACTGGCCATCCTCCCTCACACGGATCTCCATGCACCACCCGCCGCCCTCTGGTCTCTAGCAGCCCGTGCGCACGAGGGGCCTCGTCCTATCGCACGATTACGAATGCTCATGGCTTGGCGATTGCACCACCCAAGGAGCGAGCCCGTGCGTAGCGCTGCACCGCCACGGCGCTGGGCTGTGATGCTCGTTGAAGCATACGCTTACCGCTGCATCGGGTGGATGATGAGCATCGAGATCTGGTTTATCAGTGCAGATTTTTGTCGACCCACCCATAGGTGATTTGTGAGTGGGTGTAAATTTCGAATAGCGACTGGTACATTTAGTGCATGTCTGCCTCTTTTGCTTTGCGCATCTGCGTGCCGGTGCACATGGTGTTGAGGCCAGAGCTCGGAGTTCCTGCGCTGAGGATCCGTATGTTTGTGTGTATGCGGCAGTTCCATGGACTGGCGGTGGTGGTTAGTAGCAGTGGCAGCCGCATTGCGAAGAGATCCCCTTCGGCGACCTAATTATAGGAGGAAGCAAGCGGACGCGTGAGTATTGCTGCGATCTGACGCGCATACCGGCGGATGCTGCAGTTAATGGAGCCGCCCAAGCGGTGGATAACAAAGGAGCGGCGCGGGGGGGGGCAATCGATGGTGGAGCAACAAGTGCAAACGGTCCGCGGCACAAGAGCGGCGGTGCTGGTTGAAAGAACGTATAGATATGTATTTTGATGCGTGGTTAGTAGTCAGTAGTCTAGCAATTTGGTGCACGAAAGCGAGCGTCAGACAGCGAACCATCTTGCTGTCGCGGTCATCGCGTAATGCACTGCCTCCTTCTCCTCTTTCTCCTCCTTTTCACCCTCTGATTGTTTGTGTCTTGCTGCCAGTGGCGAGACACGAGGAGGAGGACCTCCTCCCCCTTCCGTATACAAATTGGCCCCTTGGCACGGTGTGCGCGCCTGAATAAACTATGGCACATCCTGTTCCCCCTCCTTCTCCTCCTCCTCTCTCTCCCCTCTGATGCGGAGACTATCAACTGTAGTTGGCAGGGATGATGCGCGGCCGCCGCAGAGGGGAGCTATGCGGGTGGCTCATGTACATTGAGTGCTGCGACTCGGCCTTGCGCTTGCGAGACAGTGTGTCGTAGTCGTCAAACTCCTCCAACTCGTACTCACCACCGTCGCTGTCCTCCTCCTCCGACTCGGTGTCTTCCTCTTCTTCCTCCTCGTCCTCCTCCTCGGAGGAGGACTCATCCTCTGCGATCGTGCGCTTCCGCGACCGCAGAATGATGTTGGTTTCGCGTGCGTACCGGGAGATGATGCCGTCCGGGATCCCCACGCGCTGCAGCAACGCCGTGCGCTGCTCGCGCGAGAAGCGGTGCACGCCCTCGCTGCACTCGGCCATCTCGCCCACCTTGGTGGTCCACGTGAACTCGGGCTTGTCCGCCAGCCCAATGGACGGCCCCCCACGCTCGGACACGGAGCTGCCGCCCAGGCCGACGCCAAACTCGTGCACCGTGATCGTGGACCAACGCAGGCGCTTCTTGCCACCCGTTGCCGGACGGCCAACCGCCGTGGCAGTGGCAATGGTAGTGGCAGTGGCGGTGGTGGTGGCAGTCGCTGCTGTAGCTATGGTGGTGGCACCGCGCAGTGCCGGTGGTGGTGATGTGCGTGCGGTTGTCATCGTGGATCCGTGCGTTGCGTCGTGTTGCTACTGCGGTGGTGCGTGTGGCTGTGGCTGTGGTTGTGGCGGTGACTGCGGTCTTGAGCTAGTGACGGCGGACGCTTTGTGGCTCAACTGGTTTTCTGCTGCTGGTGCCAATCCCTTCTTTTGTTTGGCTCACTCACTCTCTCACTCGCTTGGTCGGGTGCCATTCCCATACTCGCTCTCAGTCACAGTCGCCAGCGTGCCGGTCCAGACCCGAACGCTGGCATACACAAACCTCAACAAGCGCTTCCTGGAGGAGGAGGGTGGAGCCTTTCGATGTCGATATGCGGTCCACTCAGTGGACGCCCCGTCCAAACGGAGCGGGTGGATTGCGTACAGAGCGGACGCGGTGGATGGGGGGGGGGAGTGGACGGACGTTGCGGGGGAGGGGGACGGACGTTGATTCCAGACACGTGCAAACTTTCGTGATGACGGAAACGATCGATCGAGGGGATCAAGAGATAGAAACAGTGGACGACTCGTGGTGGACAGATAGGTGTAGGGGTGGAGGATGTAGAGGTAGGGGACGGGGTGGTGGACCAAGACTCGATTTTGATTGACTTGTTTACTCGTGTTGTTGCCTGCTCCTTCAAGCGACATGGAGGCGTTGCTGTCTCTTGTAACAGCGGGGGAAGAGTACACCGTGAATGGGTTCATCGTGCACTTCGATCCCAAAGCATCCCCCTAAAACACGTTTTTTTACTTATTATTTTAGTACGTTTGAGATGTTATGCATGACTGGCGGTTGACGCACTGTACCGTAGGCAAGAAATTAACAGGGAATGAGCATGGAAGTATGTCGGACCCTCCCTTTTCAGAGCTGATTACCAACATACCACGACCCCCCACCCTCCCCAACGGTGTCGAAATATCACGGGCCATACGAGTAGGATGTTAAATAGTATCGAATTGCTCGCGTTTGGTCGTTAACAGAGTGACTTGGAGGTCGCCGAACCTCCCATTAAATCCGATCTATCTACCATCTGTTCTGTCTAAGAAAAAAGAACACGCCGAGACCTAATAGCGTCGTCCCATATATCTGATTGGCTGAAACCCCATCAAATCCACGTACTCAGGCCCCATATACCATTCCAGAGGGTCGTCCCCTCCTGTCCACTGCCGACGTCGCTGGTCACGACCTCGGCCAATCCACGACCTTATCGATTCCCACAGGTTTCGACCTGTCAAAACAAGGTACATTCCACACCGTAAATACGGTCCGTTTTGCTTGCTGCGTTGAACGATCGGACACGTTTTCAGCTCCGCGACCTTCACTCGTCCTGTCTCCATTCACTCTGGCGCGGCAACGGCGCCATCAGCAGCATCAGCATTACCATCAGCAGCATCTTCATCCTTCTACAGCGCCGTCTTCCTGCCTCTCCTCCATCTCGCCAGTATGTCACAGCGCTACATCTTCCTGCGCATGGCCTCGGGCCGTGACCCACGCGATGAGCGCTCCTGGCATCATCACCATGCCCGCCATCCGCGCCTGCAGCGGCATGCCTTCTCGCCGTCACATGCACGCGCGCCCGTGCGCTGCCTGTCGTCGGCCTCGCTCACGCTCCCACCAAGCCGATCGTACCGCGCGCATAGCCTACAGCACTACTACCGACGTGCGCCCAGTCCATCGGCCGTGCTACACGCGCCGCCGCCGCAGCAGCAGCAGCTACCGCCACAGTCAGCATCGGGGCTTCCGTATGAGCCATCGCCGCGCTCATTGATATCACCTCTGGCCGGGTCCTCGCTCTCGGCGCCCACGCTGGTCACTGGAGATAGCGATGGCGATGACCTGCAGACCAGTAAGGACGGTGGCGACAGTGACCGGTACGGGCACGAGTATGGGTATTATGCGCAGGCGTGGGGCAGTGCGCATGACGGACTCTCAGGCATGGAGGCATGGACGCCACGCACCTCGACCAGTGACCACGACGGCGAGCCAACGCTATTGATTGACGACGTCAATCAGGAGGCAGAGGACCAGGAACAACTGCAAGCTGGGCGATGTCGACTCTCGAAGGAAGTCATGTTCGGCGTGGCGGCACTGGTGGCCCTGGCGACCTCCGGTGGGCTCATCCTCGGGTTTGGCCCCGTGTACTCGACGCTCGTGCGAGACCAGCAGTGGTCCGAGCTCTGTGGCTCGCCATCCTCGATCGTAGAGGGCGTGACGAGGACAACGACGACTACGACCTGTGCACCGCAGGAAGTGCATCTGCAGTACGTGTTTGCCACGGGGTTTCTCTGTCTCAGTGCCGCGAACGCGTTCTTTGGCGTGTTTCTCGATGTCGCGGGGCCACGGATGACCGCACTGTTGGGGTTGGCCATGTCGCTGTGCGGTAATGCCGCGCTTGCACGTGGTGACTCACACGCAGGTACGGGGCATTGGATCCTGATCGGGTATGCGCTCGTGGGGGCCGGTGGCATGGGCTCGTACCTGGCAGCTTTCCAGATCCTGCAGCTGTTTGATGCGCAGGGACTGGTCTGCAGCGCGCTGTCGAGTCTCTTTAATTGCTCGGGGTACATTTACATGCTTCTCCAGGTCCGGGGCATCTCACGGGCCGCCTTCTTCCATGCGTATGGGTATGTGTCGCGTCATTGGTGCTTGTTTGTTTTGCGTTGTCACATCTGTGTGTGGACTCACCTTTCAATCTATTTTTCTCCTATTTTTGCGATCACCTGGTCAGGTACATCGTGTTAGTGTGCATGGTGCTGTGCTTCGTTCTTTTTCCAACCAACAACATCATCCGACCACGCGATTTCATGGCTATCCCGGGCCTTCGTCTTGAAGCTCCACGGCTCATGGTGCGTTCTTAAGGATCAGAGGGGTATCATACCTGCTAGAGGCACTCTGCATTGGATGTGATAAGGTCATGTTTTTTGTTTTGTTTTTAACTAACGTGTGTCGTGGCTTTATCATGTATGTAGAACCCGTTTGGCCTTGTGGAGCGCCTGCAACACGAGCTGCGGCGCCCGGATCTGTGGTTTTTTGCCGTCTACTTTGGTTGGCTTTCGCTCGTCTTTGCCTTTGCTGGTGGTGCGATCCCGCGTATGCTTACGACACTTGCGGTGGCCAATGACCGTGCCGACGATGCCGCGCTATTTATCAACGTGCTGTTCCCCGTGCTCGTAAACGGCACGTTTATCTACTCACCCCTTGTCGGGTACATTATTGATCATTTTGGTTTCAAAGTCATCTTCGTCGCTGGGCTCGCGCTCGTGCAGATTGTCACAGTAATGCTCCTGCTGCCATCGCTGGAAATGCAGATCATCACATTTCTGCTTTACGCCATGGCTCAGGCATCCATCTACGCTCTCCAGTTTGCGTACATCAGTGAGTGGATGGCATCAATTCCCCCTGGCCGCTATCGCTGTGTGGGTTTGGTTACTCATGTAGCTTTGCTTGTTGACATTATCAATAGTGATGTGTTTCCCACCCGAGCTATACGGCACATTGCAGGCGTTCCTGGCGATCGTGTCGTTCGTCTTTGGTCTGCTTAACTATGCGCTCAACCCATGGACTCAAAGCTATCTCGCGGGCAACTACTCGGTTATGCTCGTACTTCTGGTCGGTCCCACGGTCGCTCTTTATCCGTTCATCCAGTTTGTACAAGACTTTGAAGGCCACGTCTCTACCGGCGCACTCGACAAGGATATGCACAGCATGCACTCATTCGTGGACCACGACATCGAGGACGAACAAACGCTCAAACAACAGAAAGATGCTACTTACAAGACGACGCAGCGACCTACTGAACACTCCAAGCTCCTTATTTAAACAAGTCCACCAGCACTGACGAGCAGTGGTATGCCTGATATCTAAAAGCATAGGAGGTATCTCAGCCTCCTAAGTGTCATCAAAGTCGTCACTGTAGGCCACAGGGCCCGAGGGAGGAGCCTTGGTTGATGCGTCTTCCGATTGGGAAAGCGAGTACGCCGATGATGATTCTTCCTCCTCTTCCACCCATCCCTCTCCATCCTCGTCGTAATCGTTCCCCGCTGCCTCATCCGTGGGTTCTGTCATGACTTCTTGTTGTGTAACAGTGCTCATCTCTGCTTGTCGATCGATCTCTCGATCCGCTCGTCCGCCCACGAGCTGCTTGACGCACGCGATGAACTCGTGGCGGTTCCAGCACCCATCTCCGTCAGCATCGAAGGTCTCTATCAGCTTCGCCACCTCCAGCAATGACATGTCGACCTGGAAGCAGCCTCGCAGCCCGGTTCGCAGCTCATTTCGCGCCAGCACACCGTTTCTGTCACAATCCAAGCGCTCGTAGAGCGAAACCGCGAATGCATCCAGCGCTACGTCGCCATTCGCATCCCTCTCCGTTTCCATTTCCCGACGCCAGCGCTGCGCCAGGCAATGTGTCAGCGCCTCCAGGTCACGCTCGGGCAGCACCCAGGCACATAGCTCGCTGTCCGTCACCCAGCCACTAGCATCAGCATCCAGATTCACGACCACCCGAGCCAGTGCCTTTCGCCACGCTAGCGCGGGTGGCAATGAGGATGCACCGGAGACGGAGAACGAAGAAGCCGTCAAGCGAAGACGAAGCGCGGTTTGGAACTCATGCACTCGGATCTTGACGTTCCCATCCGTGGTGATGGCACCGGGCAGCTCTCGCATCCAGTGGCGTAGCGCTTGGGCCCTATCACCATCCGCTGTGTCCGTCAGTACCCACAGCTCGTGTCGCACGCGTTCAATCGCAACATCGTCACCATCGTCGTGGTCGTCGTCATTGGTCGCCAAGAAACGCTGCCACTCGTGCAGCGAGACGACGCCGTGATTGTCGCGGTCTATCGCGGCTAGCAGCTCTTCAGCCAGCTCCGCCGAGGAGCACGAGCGGCCAGGGGTCGTCGTCAACGGCGCGTCTGGCAGTGGATGATCCTGCTCGAGCTTGGAGAAAAAGGCCTGCATCTCCAACGCGCTCAGCTTGCCACTGTCGTTCGTATCCATTCGCTGGAAGAGCGCCGCGGTGAGCCGTTCCTCTGTCGGGTGGTGCCCCGATGGAGTGGACATTGTCTTGAAGGCGCCAGCGAGTTGCAACACCCACGCACGGAGTTCCTGAACCCGATGGCGCGTACTCGATGCGTCAATAGAAGCAGAACCATCAGGAGCTCGTGCACCATGGTGCATGACCGCATCATTGGAATCGTCGCTGCGAAGCCGCAGCCATTGCAGGAGCTCGGGGAAGGAGATGACACCGTCGCCGTTGCGGTCCAAGTGCAGTACCAACCGACTGAGCTGCGCCTCCGTGACGTCTTTCAGCTGAAGCCTCGCCAGTTCACGCACAAACACGCGGCGAGGACTCCACCACTGCGTGGGCGAGGATGTCAGACGCTGCGAGTCCGCGAATGCACGTTGAAACACGACGGCCGCGGCCTGTGACGGCGTCAGAGTGAAAGCCGACCGACCGGTACATGTGCTAGCACTCGCGCTGACATCACGAGCGGCTCGCACGTGAGCCAGCAGTGCCCCACGAAGATGCGCGGCACTTAACATGTCTCGGTCCTGCGTGTCGTCCATGAGCGCAAAGGAGACAAGCTCCGAGATCCGGATAGTGGGTTCAGGTTCCATGCTGCTGCTATGAGCGAGCGAGTCCATGAGTAGGTCCAGTTGCTCTGGTGGCGGCAGGCAGCCCCATTCCGAGAGGCACGCCGCCAGTTCGTGGCGCTCCAATGCACCGCTCTGGTCATGGTCAAAGGAGGCCACCACGGCCACCAACGCGCGTCGGAAGCTATGGAACTCGGACGCGCCCTTCGTGTATGGGTGCTGCGTATGCACATGACCTGTGGCTGCCTCCAGGATGCGCTGTCGTAGCTGTGCCAGTGTCAGACTCGCGATTTCAATGGATTGGCTGCGAGCTTCCACGTGTCGCTCGTGGTCGCATTCCTGCTCTGTCGGATTCGGTTCCGGGGCTATGTGTGGGACCGGTAGATTTGAGTTTATTTCGGAGGAATCGGGCAAACTGCATGATCCGGCCGGTCCGGACGGCGCGGGCCGCCGCGAAAGACCGAAGCCGAGGATAAACTGCGAGAGAGAGAGCGTGAGTGGACGTGGTGGCTCAGCCGCCCTGGCCCGCGCCAGTGCCAGCAATCTAGGGGCACGCATAGGAACACACACCATTTAGTGGCCACTTCTCAGTCCATCGGCAAGGAAGAGAGACGTACGAGCGAGTGAGCTGACGATCCATGCGAAGCCCTAGCTGCCGAGCGCCGAGCCGCAGCTCGTACCGGTCCAGAACGCCATCCTGACGCGTGTCCAGCGCGTTGAACAGTGATGCCACCGCGGTGGGTGCTTCGCTAATGCCTGTATTGACACTGGCACGAAGCAGGATGCGGCGCAGCCGTGTCCATGTAGCCGCCAATACGGTGGGGGCGATCGTCATTTGTGGCTCACCAGTGATCTGCTCTTGCTCACGACCGTCATCCACCAAAACCTGCTCTTGTTGTTGCTCACGCTCCAGCTCACGCTCCAGCTCACTCTTCTTCTGTTCGTACTGCATCCCAATCTTCGTCTCACGGTCACAGCTCTCCATCCCCCGTCGTTCTCTCTCTTGAAGTCGTCGTGCACGCTCTTGGCTCCATCGCCGAGTGCACCGCCATCGACGAACACTGGCTTGCACGCGGACCGCGGCCTTCTGGCGGCGTGCGTGGTCTTCCAGGCCTCGCCGTACCAGGAACCCACGTACCTGTCTCTGAAGACGGCGTACCCCATCCTCTTGCTTCCTCTGCGAGATGCTGGCGAGGGCGAGGTCTTGCTGCTCACGCTGGCGTCGCTCCTCAAACACGCGCACCAGTCGGGCCTGTTCATCGGCGATGCGGCGCGCCCGACTGTCTTGCTTGTGCTGCTGCCGCATGCGCTCGCGGTCCTCCCAGCTCAGTCCACTCGCGGCCATGGGGCGGCTCGCCCAGATGGGGCTCTTGGCGGGCGATACACTGGCACTGCTGCATGGTGGTGGTGCATTGCCCTCGTCGTCGGCCATCTGTGCTGACGGCAATGGAACCCGTTTGATTGTTGATGGCAATGGTGGTGACGACAGTGACGGTGGCAGTGATGAAGACGGTGACGGTGAATAGCTTTGCATTAGCTTTTCGTGGGTGGACACGAGAAGCGCGAGCTGGTCGTGCTGCCGCTGCAGGCAGGTCTTGTGGTGCAGCAACTCGCGTCGGCGCTGGCGCAACTTGCGTCGTTGTGCCCGAACACGTGTGCCATGCTCGTCGTACTCGCTGGCACGTTGGCACAGCACCTGACGGCAGTGCGTCAGGTACTGTGCCGACAGCTGACAGAACCGAAACGCCATGGCGTGGTGGTCGTGCACCAGCAGCTGGCCGTCCTCGACCATCTCGCGGTTTAAATCACCATGCAACACATCGTCGTGGAAGAGAAGGAGCTCGTCCACGGCGCCCGTGCGGAACACGCGTCGCAGATTGATCGCTACGATATCGTTCCAGTTAATGCGTGTGTCTGGCTCCGTGAAGGCAAAGCTGGGGTCCGCAATGGCAGCGCTGGTCGTCGCAGCAGGTATTCCATTGTTGACGTCAAGCTGTTTGTTTTCCTGCTGCTGTGAATGGTGCAGGTGGTGGCGCGAGAGCAGCTCTGTGTGAATACGTGATGCACGAGCGTCTTCCACGATCGAGAGTGTAAGCTGCACGCTGACGGTGTCCCTGTTGTGAGGACCACACTCCTCCAGCGGATACCACATGGTTCGCGTGGTGCCCGGAGCTGCTGCTTCGTGGTGGTAGGTTTGGTGTGGCGGTGACAATCGCGGTTGCTGCTTCATTTCCTTGTGGAACGCGTGTACCGCGAGCCGAAAGGCTCCAAGGAAGACGGAGACGTCGGCATCGAACCGGTTCCAGACCTGTACTTGGATCCAGGCTACACTTGTGGGGAGGAACAGTGCGCAGGCTTGATCCTGCCGAGGCCAGCGTGCGCTGCAGCCGCCGCCAGCGACTCGTGTCCAGGACGGGCGAGCACCGTCACCATCGCGATCTTCCGGTAGCTCCATGGAAACCACACGTTCAGGGCTCTCGCTTGCAAGCATGGCCTCATTATCATTATCATTGTCATCGTGGTCATCATCGCCATGGTCGTGGTCATCGTCGCGCGTGTAGAGCACACGAAGGAACGGCGCCGTGTGGGAATCCGCGATCCCCGTGATCGCCTCCAGTTGCACGCGCGTGGCTACCCACAGCGAGGATGAAGACCCGCCTGTCATCTCGTCCCTGATCCCAACTCTCACCGTGGTTTGTATCAAGTAAGGGTGAAGTGTTTGGATCCTGTTGGCTCTCTGGAAGAAAACAAGTTAGATTGCAAAACATTAATATCTGGTCGTTTGTATACCCACAAGTTCATTCGTACTTTGAGAAAAATACGGGGACGATCTTGAACGGTCGTGCTGGACTGGCAAATCTACGGAAAAAAGTAACGGTCGATTATACTGGATTTACCTATAGGTGGGGAAAACCGAGCCCCACCGCACCAAAAAGGCAGAGTCAAAAACAATAACTGAGCAATCCGGCGCCAGCGCAGCTCAATGGAGACCCGCACACGGATACCTCTGCGTAGTGCGAAGCCATGTAAGGCAGGATTGACAGCAAGGCCCCCCAGCACGACCACGCCATGCGCGTCGGCCAAGCCACTGGCTCCACAACCAGCAACTTCCTCTCCGCGACCTCCACCTCCACCACCATCATCACCACCAGCACCGCCGTCTTCCAGGCATGGCATTTCAATCCCTCGTGGTGCCTTCAGCGATCCACTGGTGTCTCATTCACTAACTGCGCCATCATCACCACCACCGCCTCTCGCCGCAAAGACTTCTGTGAAGATCCGGGATCTGTTGCGATCGCCAAAGCGGGATATAGAGGCACCGACACCGCATGCCGCCGCGAACGATGTGGCTACGTCCCTACTGATGCCGGCCACGATGACACCCACGGCGTCAGCGTCGGTGCCGATGAACCCCGTGGACGTACTGGCCAAGAAGTTGCGTCAACAGGCAGCTGAGCTCTCGCACGTGTACGAGGAGATGGAACTAAAGGATGAGACGTTGAATCAACTCACCATCGAGATGAGTGATCTTCAGAGCCAGCTGCAGATACAACGGAAGAAGCACCACCAACTATTGCAGTTGCAATCGCGTGGGTATGCTAACACGCGTCCGACTGGCGAGGTCAGGCGAACGAATGGTGGCGCTTCCAAGTCGATGAGTAAGCCAGCATCGACCAGTGCAAGATCCGATAACGTCGACAGCAACAACATCAAGCGCTGTGATTCCAAGGACGACGAGTCGGATGAGAAACGACAGCAGCAACGACAGCAGCAAGAGCTACAGGACGCACTACAGCATCTGAACGAGGCCCTGCACGAGATGAAAACGTATCACGACGAGACACTCGCGCGGTTGCAGACTTCACCTACGCTCAGCGACAGTGAAGGCAGCAGCAAGAACCATGAGCTCACCTCCGTAGTGGAGATGCTGCAGGGTGAGCAGCTGCGATACGTTCGCGTCCTGGAACAGGCTGTGCATCTCCGCGCCCAGGAGCTGAAGGTGACGGGCCACGAGGAGCTACTCGTAGTACTGGCTGAGCTGAGGCACACCATCTACCAGCAGGAGCAAGCTCTTGCCGATACGCACCAGCAGTGTGAGTCACTGCAAGCGCAGTGCCATACCAGCGAGGCAGACCTGAAAACGGAGCGAGCGCGAGCTGAACAGCAAGTTGGTGAGGCTCGCGAGCGGGAATGTAAACTGCAGCGTCAGCTGGAGGACCTGCAACGCCTCGTTCATCAGGAACAGATGCGGTATCGACGAGAGCAAGGTCAGCAGGAGGAGCAACGCGCCGTGATGGCGCGATTGCGAGAGGAGGCACGTCTCCAGGCAAGTAGGACAAGCGAGGCAATGACCCAGATCAAGGCGTTGACAGGGCAGTGCCATGCGCTGACGCAGGAGCTTGAGAAGGTGCGAGCGCAGTTGACCAGTGAGCAGAGGGCTCAAAGTGAGGCTACACTCAAGCTAGAGCGAGCGACGCGGCAGGTGGAGGAGCTGGGTGCGCTGCAGGACGGGTTCCTGGCGACAATCGAACAGATGCGAGCCAACGAGGCTGCACTGGACGCACGTGTGTTGGCGCTGGACGCCAGCGCGCAGGCTAGTCATGAGTTGGAGAAGAAGGTCCACGAACTGCAGGAACAGTTGGAGGCTTTAGACGGTGAGCATACTAAGCTAAAGGTTGAGCGCGAAAACCTCCGTGCTGCGGCCAATGAGTGGGGGGTAGTGGCACCTCTCGTGGAGGCAGTGATGCAGACGGTGACGATGGGCCGTGACTGCCGTGACGGTGATGCCGACCGCGAGGTCGACGTGGAAGCCAAGGTGAAGGCGCGATTGGATGGGTTGCTGGCCAGCTGTGCGGCTGTCGAGGTTGCGACGAGGAACGCGCAGATGACTGCTGTTGCTGGCTCGCGACTGACCAACTTTCCGTCAGCGGTGCACGATGCCTGCAGCACGCTGCGTGACGTGGCCGAGGTGTGGCAGTCCTGGACCAGCGAGCGAGCGCTCTTGCGAGCTGGGTGTACAGAATGGCAAACCACTGCTGAACTGCTGGAGCACGAGCTCACACAGCGATGGTCCCAGCTTAGCGAGGCCCGCCAACGGGTAGCCCAGGTAAAACTACGCCTCTTTTTTTGTATTTGTTTTTTCTCTTTATCTCTGGCTTGTGATGAGGAAGTACCCAAGCGCTAATCGAATGAGTGAGGTCAGTGTGAGCTAGAGATGGAGGCGACTCGACTGCAGCTAGTAGCCATGAAGGAGCATGTCAGCTGTGCACACGCGAACCGTGTGCTGCAGGATGCACTGAGTGATCAGGTGCTTGCGCTGGAACGCACATTGCAGAGCCGACAGCAACAATTGCATGACGTCTTGCTGCAGAACAAGGAGTTACTCACACTGGAGACGCAGCTCGCACTGAAGGTGGAGACGCGTGACCAGGAGCTGGCACGCATGACCCAGCAACTGGAACACGCCCAGCTGGCGCGAGGGGCCTGGCTCGAACTGGAGCAGGAGCTGGCCAGCGCCGCGCAGCTCAGTGAGGAGCAAAACCTCTGGAATCAACAGGTACTGCATGTGATGGTAGTAGTAGTAGTAGGTAGTAGTACGGAGAGCCCACCACGACCTAGTCGATTTGGGTCGGATGATGGTTTTTGTTTTTGACTTCGCTCGCTGGAATACTAATATGTTGTTGCATTGCGTAGCTTTTGGCTGAGTTCGAGACCGCGGAGGCCGCCTGGGCCGAGCAGGACGAACTCGTGAGTGCACTGCAGAATCAACTACAGGCCGTATCGTCTCGAGTCACGACGCTCTTCTCGCGGTTCATGCAGTCACTGGATGCGTTACTTGCTCATGAGCCGCCCATGGATTCACGGTCTCGCCGAGCAGCGGTCTACGCAGAGGTCCTGGTGGCTGGCGAGCTGGTGCAGATGCTGCAGGTCCTGCCCGGGCTCGTGGAAGAGTACGTGGCTGTGGCAATCAGTGTAGATGGCCACCATCTCCTCCACACGACGATGCCCACAGAGCTGATCAAGGTGATGGCCCCTGATAACTCGAGCAGTCGTGGCCACCACCAGCGCAGCCAGGTCCGACCAAGAAGTGACTGGAACGTGAGTGGGTCATGTCTGCGACAACCCTTGTGGAGGGTGAAGGGTGGAGGTGACTTATAGAAGGCAAGGCAGATGTCTCACGGTCGTTCGTTCATTCTGTGTGGTGGGATGGGTTCTGTATATCGGTGGCGTGATGGATTCCTTCAGGGGGTCATAGCAGCGACTAGTCAACCAGGAACCAAGGTGGACAAGACGGCTTCGACAACAGCAGCTGATAGCACGGCGTTGGGACAAAGGCATGCCCCCGTCCTGGGCGGAGTCAAACCAGACCCAGCAATGGCTCAGGCTCAGGCGCCCCCAGGCTCCATTGCTCAGCTGCAATGCATCCGAGACGCATTTCGCCAGCTCCAGACCTAATAGTGCATTGCAGGTGACTCGGATCCGTGTTCATGTCTATGGAGGGAACATGACCTTGGACCAAATTGTATTTGTCCTACGGGGCATCTCGTGTACCATATCGGACAGGGAAGGAAGGAGAAGCCGTGTGACTGACTGGCTTGGTTCAGCTGGCGACTTGTGAGGTGGTTACATAGTGGATGGGACACAGATCATCAATGCTGGATGCTGCGATGCTGCGATTGGTTCCCAGGATCAGCAAATTATACACGTCGCGGGGTGTACAATAACATGGCGCAACTTCAAGTGTAGATATTAGAGAGCGCTGACGAATTCAGTTTTCGAGTCTGTTTTGGAGTGTTTTCAGCAAAACAAACGTATCGCAAAAATCGTCACTGTTTTATTTTATTTATTTTGCGTCCAGTTGAGCTAAAATTTACAGGTACGAGCCACCTGTCCTGTCCTGTCCGGTCCGGTCAGTGTTCAGTCTTGTCCAGCAAAGACGCCAGAGTTACTGGACAAACAATCCAGAAGTCCGTCTTTTATCGTTTGTGTCGACGCTGCAAAAAAAACGTATTTTTCCCAAATACCGCGCATGTCCCAGGAGGTCCGGCCGCGTTTTTGTACACAGGATTGACCCACAAAGGGCCCGTAGACTGTTTTTTTTTGTTTTGCTTTTTCCACACAATATTTGGTGTCTTCCCACACCCAGGCCAATCTGTCCAACGGGAGATATCCAGCCAATCAGCGACACCAAAAGCATACACCCTCGCCCAATCCAGCCAATCGCCACTCCGTGCATACGATACCCGCTCCCAATGGCTACACCTTCGTCACTCCCTCCCACCCGCCTCCTCTCCTTCTCTCCTCCTCTCCCCTGCGTCGGCGAATCTCTGGACATGATCCGGAGAAAATGTGCCAAGTGTACTGTAACGGCTGAGTGCGCTCATGTGGAAGGAGCTCATTCCACAATCTTCCAAGTACATCACCAAGCTCCTCCCATTCATTGAGTTGACTTGGTAGTGCCATCCATCCATCCATCCATTCATCCATTCATCACAGCATGTCGTCCTCCATGGCGATGAGCGCGTTCCTGTGCCTCCTGGCGCTCACGCTGCCCGCTGTCCGCGCCGAGAACGCGAGCGACACCGTGACCAGCTTCCTGCACTCCACTAACGAAATCAACTGGAGCGGTGGCATCCTGGCCATCCTGGCCATCGCCGTGGGCGCTGGCATGGTCGTGGCCGGCTACCGACTCTTCCGCTTCGCCATCTTTATCTGTGGCTTCATCCTCGGCGGTGTGGGCATCGCCAGCGTGGTTGAGTACATTTGCCGGAATCAATCCTACCTGGAGACGGCCTCCTGGATCGCCTTCCTCGTGGGCGGCATCGTCGTTGGGCTGCTGGCCATGTCCATGTATACCACCAGCATTTTCGTGGCCGGTGCCGCCGGTGGCGTCCTGTTGGCGTTCACGCTGCAGACCACAGTGGCGTACCATGTCTCGCCCAACCACCCCAACGTCGTACTGATCGTACTGGCCATCGTGCTGGGCCTGCTCTGCGGCGCGCTCGCGCTCAAGCTGGAGAAGCCCGTGCTGGTGATCGCTACGAGCTTTGTGGGCGCCGTCATGGTGGCCTGGGGCGTCGGCTACTACGCTGGTGACTTTCCAAATGGTGCCGACCTGGACGCGTACCGCCACAAGGATATCAGCAACGAATGGGTCTACTCTATCCCGGACGCGTGGTGGGGCTACCTTGCCGGTATCATCGTGCTCTTCGTGCTGGGATTGGCCATCCAGTTTCGCAAGACTGGCCGCGACTACCAGTACCAGCGCGGGAAGGCGCACCGCGCCCAGGCCCATGCCTCCATCCCGGCCTACGACGGCATGCAGACGCCGCCCGCGGACGCGCAGCACGGCCACCACGGCGGCAACCCACGCTACGGGAACCCGGTCTCGCACGTCTAAGCATGCGCAAGCCAAATCAAGCCACAGGGACGGGCAAACCGCCATGAACCCCGATTCGTCCTGTGAAGAACATTACATATAGCACGTGCATCCAGGAGAAGATGCGGGTATACTAGCTATTATGATCTAACCAGATCTGTACACCAACGACAATACAGCAGCACACCATGGTTTTTTGTTTTGGTTTTTGCTTGTTTTTTTGTGCCTCGTTTCGATGTTGGGTTTTGAAGTTTGAAGTGTTGAGTTTGTGTTGTTCTCTTTGATGCGATCAGGGAAGGCTCATTGATCGGGATGGTGCCTGAGGTACTACGTAGTAGCGCATTGCCAGGAGAGAGTGAATGAGTGAGTGAAGAATGAATCCCAGTTGATGTGTGTGTGTGTGTGTATTGTTACATGATATGTTGCGGTCGTTGCTTTAGATAGATACTATAGTGTTTGTCTTACAGGTTGGTTGTCTGGCTGCTATCCGATATGGTATACTCTGCAGGTCACAGGCTCACCACACGTGAGCTGTTGAAGAGGGTGTACTGACACCTGATCTCGGCTGACCCACCATCATCCACACTAGACGCCATGGCCACCGCGGCGACGGCATCGGACGTGGCGCTGATCTCTGTGAGCGTGATCGCTTTCTCCGCCTTGACGAAATCATTCGGGAGGCGCTCGTCCATGACCAACCACTCGAAATGCTTCTTGGAGATGGACGCATTCCGGCCAGCGCCCAGCACCTCCAGCAATAACGCGGACTCACCAAAGGCCAGGAAGTGCTGCGGCGCCTCAAACGTGCAGTCTGGATTGCAGGCCATGCAGGTCGCGAGTCGGTCTCGACGCACAGCGCCCAGCTCCTGGACGCCAATGACCTGGTCGCCGCGGCGCAGGATATCGCGCGCCATGGCGCGGTTCACCGTCATGGGGTCCAGCCCGTAGAAGGCGTCGTCATGCACGAGCGAGGCGTCGTGCTCAATGAGGCCGTGCGTACCCAACAAGTTGAGGTCAAAGACGTCTACGGGCACCGACGTGAGCAGTTGGTCGGCAAATTCCGGCCCAACGTTGAGCACGTCCACGAGTGCCGTGCGGATCTCGGCCTTGGAGATGTTCTTGCCGTCGCGCGGCAGGTAGCCGTGGTTGGCCAGGATGTTGATGGCCGGACAGGGCGATCTTCGGTACGGAGCCTCAGTGTCGGCGAGGGACGAGCTCTCGGATGCGCTGGGGCGATAAAATTCCCCCACTGGGAGTGACTGCGGTGGTAGCTGCGGCGGCGCGAGCGTGAGCACACGAGTTAAGATTAGCGCCGTGGCTGTGGCGCCCGCAGAGGAAACGATCGTGTTTAGTGAGACCATGAAGGCGTGGAGACTTGGCAGGGGCGGAGGTGGGGTAGGCTGGTTGAAGGCGTTTTGAGAAATGAGAATGACATGAAATGAAACGAGATGGTGGTAGTGGTGGTAG
>JAADWT010000286.1:0-24660 GCA_023336285.1 Pythium grandisporangium
GCCGCCGCTAGGAAGCACGGCCAGCGGACCAAGGCAAAGCGACACCACCACCAGCCGCAGCAGCTGCAGTAGCCGCCGCCTCTCATCGATCGCACCGCGGCTTCGTGATGATGACGCAGCCCCGGCAACCGCCGCCGCACCCGCGCTCGCACCCGAGCCACTCGCCGCACCACGCGCAGGCGCAGTCGCAGCGGCGCCGCGACCAGCTCCCCCCAGCGTCGCCGTCGCCGTCCTCTTCGGCCTCGTCCTCCTCGTCGCTCCCCCCACCGGCGCCGTCCCCCTCCTCGGGCCGCGTGCGGAAGACCAGTAGCGAGCGCGGTGGCTTCTTTCGCAACCTCATCTCCTCCTCCTCGCGCAACCTGGACGCTGGCACGGCCAGCGATGAGCCACGCCGCGGCAGCACGGCCAGCACCTCCTCGGGCAGCTTTGCGACCATGCGCAACATGGTCAAGCACCACAGCTTTAGTGGCCACCTGTCGTTCCAAAAGCTCAGTGGCCAGGGCGGTGACTCGCGCGGGGGCGGCGCCGATGCCATGGGTGGGGACCGTCAGGCGCTGCTGTCCAAGCGGCCAAGCCTCATCATCCCCTTCAGTGCCAGCAACCAGTCGGGCAATGATTCCTACAACTATTTGGATGACTTCCAGGCGCCGATCGCCAAGTCGGGCGTGCTCATCAAACAGGCCAACCACCTCAAGACGTGGAAGAAGCGACTCATGGTGCTCAAGGGCCACGCCCTCTTCTACTACGTGTCGGGCACGGTACGTTCCTTCCCTTCCTCCTCCTTCTTGCCCTCCCCCCCTATGTATGATGAATGGACTCGTTCTGATCGTGTGTGGATGGTATCGTGCGTGGTGGTGCTCACAGTCTGGCGAAGACACGTACCCGCGCGGTGTGATCCCACTGCTGGGCATTCAGATCTCACCCGTGGAGGCGGCACGGTTCAAGAAGCAAAACTGCTTTGAGCTGGGGTTGCCCGGGTTCCGCCCCATTTACCTCATGGCCAAGAGCGAGGCCGACCTCAATCTCTGGATGAGCAGCCTCACGTCGGCGGCCATGGCCACGACGCCCGATCGCCGCACGCTTCTGGTCAAGGTGCAATTGGAGAAGCTCTTTGACACGCCCGCGCTGGAGGATGCACTGCCCTACAAGCGTGCCTACTACTTTCGTCAGAAGGTTGCGTTCTGTGTGCCCCGTGCCGCGCTGGACCGCAAGCGCTCACCCGCTGACCTGTTTGAGTTGAACGAGAAGCGACTCACGACGCTGTGCGACCTGAACAATTACTGTGATGCGTTCCCGATGATCCTGGGGGACCCACAGCTCTACATTGAACTGCTGCACCTCATTGGGTGCTACATCTTCCGCCCCTTTGTGACCATCAAGTCAACGGCGCCATCCAATATCTTTGTGGATGATTCTGGCGGAGAAGATGGCCCCCCCGGTAGCGGCACGGAGAACCCAATGGACAAGTACTCGGAGTACACAGTGGAGGAGCAATCGTGGGGGATGCTGTCGTCGTGCTATGACCTCCTGCTCAAGGCGATTGAGCACATTGACAAACTGGAGAAGCACGTGCGGAAGGAGTTTTTCCCATTGCGTTTCGTGGCCCAACTGGTGAACCTGTTCAAGTCACCATCGTTCAAGGAGCGCCAGGTGCTCAAGGGAGTCTTGCATCGTCTGTACTACAAGCTCACGCAGCGTCGCTCAGCGATTCGCAAGGAGATTGCCCACGTGTTCTACGAGTATATTTATGAGACGTCGAATCACTATGGAGTCGCCGAGCTGCTGGAGATTTTGGGCAGCATCGTGAACGGGTTTGCGTGCCCCATCAAGGAAGAGCACATCACGCTCCTGCAGCGCGCGCTGATCCCACTCCACTCGACGCCAGCCTTTGTCTCGTACCACCAACAACTCGCGTACTGCATGATCCAGTACGTGTCCAAAGACCACTCGCTGTTCACGCCAATCGTGCGTGGCCTCTTAAAGTACTGGCCCGTGGGCAACTCGTTCAAGGAAGTGGTCTTCATCGTGGAATACGAAGAGTTGCTGGAGCATGTGCTCTCGGAGAGCGACTTTGATGGCATTGGGCTCAAACTGGCGCGACGTCTGGGCAAATCCATGACCAGCTCGCAGTTTCAGGTCTCGGAGCGTGCCATCGCGTGTTGGAACTCGCCGTCGTGTGTGCGGATCATGAACGAGTACGAAAAAGTGGCGCAGGGCATGTTCAACGTGATCAAGCCGTACTTGCGCACCGCAGTGCTCTCGCACTGGAACGGCGTGATCCAGCAAAAGGCACAGGAAACGTACATGGTGTACTACAACATGGGCTACGAACAGGATGACTCGTTTTTGCCCGTGACCAACGAGTCGGCCTCGTTCTCGTCGGCCCCGGCCAGCGAGCGGGGCTCGGACATGGACGCGTTGCCCCTCGTGGATGACGAAGGCTCGTCGGCTGGTGGAGGACCGCCGGGTTCCTCGGCCGCCAACCCCATCTCGATGCGGTTATCCGCTGATCACACGGACCTGGAGGTCGTCACGGACGACGACGATGATGACAAACAGTGAGCTTGGATGGGCGCGTCTTCCTCGTTTGATCTCTTCTGCATCCGTTGCATCCATTCCACGATAACCACGATGGGCGAGATGGTTCGAAAGAGGAAGAGAGTGGAAGCTGATGCGCTGGATAGACCGGATCAGGAGAGGTGTCTGTGCGACCATCGTCGGAAAGGAAGCAGGAAGCAGCATCTCTCACTGTGGGTGGGTGTGGACTGCAGGGTGTTTAGCGCATTGGGGCGTCAGGCTTGGCATGGTGTTGACATGAGTGGTTTTATAGTGACGACCGCGCCGGCCCTCTTCTTGTACTCTCTCGCCCCCTTTCTCGTCTCGTCGCCTGCTGACGTGGTCACCGCCATCCTTGTTCACCTTTAGCGCCACCCCTCCCGTCATCACCCCAATAGCTAAGTACCAGTCAGTTTTTGCCCCCTACGCGTTAATGATCAATTGAACCCCTCCCACCATCACCATACAGTTCATCCATGTACCACACGCACGGGCAGCCAACATTATATTATAGTCCATGGATAAGCTGTACAGTAGGTCTTGCATCTCTTCTTTGATATGTGATGTTGCTGTGAAAGCGAATGTTGAACCTGACCTGAGAGTGATGGTCGCATTTTCCGCGCGCCACAAACACGGGACACATTGCATTTGGCGAGATCCTCCATAGCAAAGAGGAAGTGAGCGGCACTCGCGGCGCGCAGATGATGACGATGTGCGCTACCTCTACGAGGCGCGGAGAGTGGCAGCGACGAGTACGTGCACATCGTGCTGTGGCCTTGCTAATTGCTGTAAGTGTTGTCGTGCAGTCTGCGTTGGTACCCAAGACGACAGCTGCTGCAGCAGCAGCAGCCCGAGACGAATTGATGGCGACTGATCCAAATTCAGGCGGTCTGGCGATACAAGCACGATTGACGGGTAATGAAGTGGCACGCACGGGGGATACGAGCGGGCAGTTCTTTCCGGGCGATGTGGTGCAAGGGTATGAGTTGATGGAGCTCACTGGTGTGCTCGGCGTGTGCAACCATGAGCTTCCGGCATCGCCACCACCTAGAAGCCAGAAGTGGATATCATCAGGTGCCACGGAGGAGAGCAGTAGCAGTGATCACAGCGATCAACAGAGCGACACAGATGAGTACAACAGATACCGTGAATATGACAGGGAGAAGGCAATCGTGGTCACTCGTGGTATGCGTGGCGGGCTGGATGGCGCGGAATTTGTGGCTCAAGATACATGCGCAGCTTTAGTGGATTCGAGGCACAGAGAAATCGTACCAGTTAGTGACAGCTCAAGGACTTGTTCAGTGGATGATTCTGCCCGGTACGATCGAGGTTATAGTATGTCGTCGTCAAACGGCGGTGAGGATGGCGGAAGCAAGGACGTGGTTGAGATGGATGGCCCATCGCTTGAATACCAGGTAAGTGGAATATGTGTACGACCACAGTGTTCCAAATCGGTATGAAGAACACGGCCTTCTCATGTTGCATCTATGTCTGTCTCTTTCTCGATTCCAGTGCCTCCTGGAAGATGTCGATCAAATTTATATGAACATCAACTATCGACTCCGAAAGAAGTTTGCAGCTGGAAGCCATGGGGAGGTCTGGCGAGCGTCCCGCCCATCTACCACTGATGCGAGAAGAGGAGGCGATAAGGACGAAACTTTTATTCTGAAGCGATTGTTTGTCGAGCGAAGTGGTGAATTGATGGTGGAGATGGGGCTTCGTGAGGCACATTTTGGTCGCATTCTCGCAAATGAGCCGCATGTCGCGCGCTTTGTCGAATATTTTTTTAGACAGCCAACAGAGTCTCGAGATGACGAACGAACAGCGGTCATGCAGGCAACGCCTCCGCCGCTTCCAGCAGTCGGGCCGTCGCTATCGATGGGTGAATCTACTTCTACACCGGGTTCGGCCGATTCGGCGAAGAGAGATGAAGAGACGAATACTGAGAACGACCTATGGCTCGTATTTTATGATGAAGGAATCTCGCTACGGCAATACCTTTATTCAGCTCGCGACTCCGCTCACACCGCTGTTATGTTCGAACCCTCTCCATTTTGGGAGAAATTACGTTCAAACACCCGCGGTGAGAGTGTTTTACAAAGTATCATGCGGCAGTTATTGGAAGCAGTCTCCTCGCTTCATAGTCGCGGAATTACGCACCGGGATATTAAACCGTCAAATATTCTCGTGTCGTCAAGCAATTTGGAAAAAGAACGCTCAAGAAATATTGATGATTTCACTGCTCCTGTTGTAAAACTTGCCGATTTTGGTTCGGCTGTGGACGATTATACTTTACGACATCTCTATGGACATCGCGGGCCGACACAAGGGGAGGAAACGCGTGAATATCAACCTCCAGAAGTTCTCTTCAATGAGCATGGAGCACCTTACGATGTGGTATTACCCCTTGCTTACGACATGTGGTCTGTTGGTGTTGTCTTCTTGGAAATAGTGCTTGGTTCGCCTCAAGTGTTTATGATATCCGCGCGTGCACGTGCACGGTTGGACGCTAAACTACGAGGAAAAGATGAAATGACGAAGAGGAAAGCGTATATGCTGCATGTGTTTACACACGAATTTTGCCTTTTCCAGCCGACTCCGTATGAACTTCATGCTTTGTGGAACAAGTATGCGTTGGTTAGCGATGGTTGTCATTTCGGGCAATTCAACATGACAATTGTTGAACGAGATCCGAAGAAAAAAGGATTATCGAATCGATGGGGTCTTGATCTCATGTGGAAGCTGCTGCAGTGGAATCCGTCGCAACGGATATCAGCACACGCCGCGCTACAGCATGCATTCTTCAAGGGACCCTACGTATGCCATCAAACAGGCAGACAGTTTGCCACCAAATACGAGTTGGAGTTGCATCAAACCTACCTTGGAGTTCAGCGACAGCGAGCGGCCGAGTTGGCGTTAGTTGTGCGCGAGAAATACGAATTACCGCAAGAATTTCGCTGCCCATTTTGCCACCGCAATTTTTCGACAATTGCATCGTGTGAGCGGCATCTCACTGCGAGAAAGCATGATCAAGCGAGCGGATCACATTTTTGCAAGTACGAGCACTCAAGGTTGGGATATGCTATTCGCATGGAAACTGAAGAAAACGGATATTGGCAGACTCAACGTGCCAGTGAATATGCGAATGTCGGGATATCTCTTTTCCAAGGAAAACGCCAATACATGGAAGATATTGTGATAATTCACAATCATGTGGGAGCAAATGTTTCAATGTATGCGGTCGTCGATGGACATCTTGGAATCGGAGCCGCTCGCTATGTCCAACAACACCTGGCAGAGCTTATTTTCGGCGATCACTTCGAAGCTTTTCGAAGCGAGTCATCATTGCAGTCCAATTTCTTCGAAGAAGTTGTGTTACGCCAAATTTTTATGGAGTTGCATGAAGGGTTCATGCTTCATAACCGCAAACACGCTGACGATTCGCAAGATTTTTCTGGGTGTACTCTTACGGTTGTGCTGGTTTTCAACGATCAGAACCGAATTATCAGCGCGAACGTCGGCGATTCTCGATCCATTTTTGTGACAAGAACGAAGGAGCACCATACGGGTAGTTCCGCTCGAGTATTGACAGTGGATCACTCTCCAAACGTACCGGAAGAACGAGACCGTATTGAATCCAGTGGCGGATTTGTCAGCTTTGAAGGGCTGTGGCGAGTGGTTGGTCAATTGGCCGTGTCACGTAGCATTGGGGATCATCACCTCCGGAAGTATGTTACAGCGGAGCCCTCGATATATCGCATGTCAATCGATCAACCAGGTTTCCTTGTAGTAGCGAGCGACGGTCTGTGGGAGACCATGTCATCACAGGATGTGGCCAAATTTGTACTTGAGAAGCAAACGCATCAGCAAATGACCGAGCAAGATATTGCGGACGCACTGATCGAAGAGGCATATGTGCGTGGCAGTTTGGACAACATCGCTATAGTCTTGGTCAACATCACGCCGCTTAATAATCAAGGATAGACGACACGAAAAATGCGAGAAAGAAAAAAAACTCTAGATAAACCGCAGTTTACTGGATCAAGATCCAGAGAATTCCAACATATCGCTGGAGCAATCCCATACACGCTAAGCGAAGTCTAGTGCGCCGCATCATCATGACGCTGAGCCTGCTGCCCGTACTGAAACAGCACCTTGGGGACGCGAGCAATGGTTGTCACGAGCACATCCGCATCTTGAGCGAGATCCTCCAGTGAAGAAGCTCCGCCAATGACACCGATCGAGAGCCCGCAGCCGGCGTTCTTACCGAGCGACATATCCGTACTTGTGTCGCCCACCATGATGGTGTTGTGTGGCTGCACACCAAGTTTCTGGCACATTGTCCAAATCTGTTCCGGCGCCGGCTTGGCCGGCAGTCCATCGTCACCACACGCGAGAGCGTCAACCATGTGATCCAGGTTCAGATGCTTGAGTGTTTCGACCGTCGCATCGCGGTTGTCCGTCGTGCAGACCGCGATCTTCATACCCATCAGCTTGATCGTGCGAAACAAACCCGACAGGTCGGCCAGCGGGCGGCTCGTGAGCGCGGCATCCGGCATGGTCCAGCACTTCTCGATGACGGCGTTGGCCTCTTCCGTAGACATGCCTTCATCCAGCAACACTCGCACAGCCAGCTTGTACAATTCGCCCATCGGTGTGCAGCACAGCGCGCCCTTGCTGCGAATGGAGCGCGTGATCCAGTCGTACCCCATGGCGTCGAAGAGCTTCTCACGCACGGGCAGCTTCGTGGTCATTTCCACACGCCACGCCTGCGATTCAACCCAGCCTCCCCACATCAGATTGAAATCGATGAGCGTGCCATCCTTATCGAACACGACGAGCGAAGGATCCACGCGCTTGAAGGCAGGGGTCGCCTCGGCCGTAGAGGCAGAAGAGAACACGGCGCGATGACGAGGCAGTGCGCGGGCCACAGACTGGAAACGAGCAAGACGTGCTGCGAGCATGGTGAAAGATGAAGACTGGATGCGTCGATAGTTGATCGAGAGTCGCCCAAAACGGATGTGTGACTCGTTGCGCTGGCCGCCGCAAAGCACCTCTTCCGCGCAAAACCTGCAACGGATTTGCCCAAATGCCTAACGAGTGGCTATAAAGAGGGAACTTTTGAGAAAGCAAGGGGGGAGGGAGGAGGTGTTGCGCATGAGGTGCTTGATGCGATGCACGTAGGGTAAAATCGCCGCCAATGCCCACAGGGATCTGCGATCAAGAGGGTAACGGCTCCATTCCCACCTTTTGTGGGCAACCCGTTTGTGTAGTCACAAAGAATCTTGGTCGAACGCCACTCACAGTAAGTATGAGGTGGGTGGGCACTGGATCAGGTGAACTCACTACTTTCTGTAGGTGATTTTTATCTTGGCAGATTTTGGATTCCATGTTTTTATTTGAGTCGTGAGGCTAGGTGTACTAAATTTAACAAATGTTGATTTGGGTAAAAAATGTGCAAGTAGCCATGTTTTAACGATACCAAAATATGGTAAAAGAAACAAAAGACATGAGTTTCGCGGCTCCACCCCAAACAATATGCGGGGAGCTGATTCAGCGCGCTGATCAACAGCTTGATACACCGCTACAGACCGTTTCCCGATTAGAGGCAGGGTACACACTTGATTATTTTACTCGCGAAAAGTACCATACAGTAACCAAGTGTGTATCTGCCTTTAATCGGGAAACCTAGTGTATTTCGTGCGCACTGAGGAAATTACATGGATGTTGGAATACACCTTCATCTAAAACAAAAAATCTCACGATTCCAAAGCTACCGTGTTTTGTAATTCCGGCATATTTTTCGTACAGATGGTACACGCCCCAGAGCAACGTATCACAGATTTTAAGGGTTGCTAGTCAAGCCCAACACAGATCAACCAACACACGAGTTTGACAATGAAACACCCCTGCGCCATTATGGCCCATAACGGCCCAATGCTGGACCAAAACCCACTGCGGAACACAAGTCCAGTTAATGACATCAATGATATGTTTATACGTTAAGAACAGCGAGGCCTGCCGCTAAATAGCGCCTAAAATAAATTGCCCAAAACAACGAAACGGCCATGCAGCCGAAAAGGCGCGTCTCCTGGTGATCTTATTTACTCCGCCTTGTTCAAATGATCTTCCTGTACCTTGCCCCCATCCGCGTGCCGCCCCGCCCTCGCGTGTGGCTGCTCGTGTTGCGCATCTGCTAGCATGGCATCCGCGATCTGGTTCAAGAGTGCATCGCGGTCACGAACGGAGAGCACAATGCGACTGTCGGCAATCTGTACCTTGTTATTGGCAATGAGCGAGGAATCCAGAGGCGCTTCTTCCTGGAGGAGACCGCCCTGATCGTGGCCCATGGTGCCCACACAGGCTGTGGCGAGACCAACCACCACCACTAGAAAGCGTAGCATCAGCATCCCTTCTAGTTGATAGTCGTCGTCTCTGTGGCGCTCTGTGGGTGGTGCGTCAGCGAGCGACGAATTAGTTTTGAAGGAGAGGGAAGTCCACGGGCTGGTCACGCCCATTCGACAGGTACATATCTACAGACCGCAGAGAAGGTAATAAAGTATTCGCCTTAGCCTATCGAGAGAGAAGCTTGAGATTTTCTCCGATTTACGCCCGAGAATCCAGAAAACCTCCGTGAACTTCCCAGATGTCTTGTGATCTTCTCCATTTTTGACAGTTCGAGCCGCATAAGCGGGCTAGGACAAAATCACAACGAGATCCCATCCCAGCTCTGATTTGCACTGCAGTGCTGCGGTGCTGAGCGAAATCCGAGCCCTCGCGTCTCGCGACCAGCGGGGGGAGAGGGGGATGTTTCGTCGGTCGCTAGATTCAGAAGCAGCCAGACTACCGACCTCGCGTGGCACATCGCATTCTTGCTTGTGGCTAAGACACGTATCAGATCCCGGTGCTTGAAGCTTCGTTGTCCCCTCACTGAATCATTCTCTCTCTCTCGTTGTCCCATCACGCAGATGAGAGATCAGACCTCGAAAAACTGGATGCGTGCGATTCGTCCGTAATACGGACGGACTCTGTATGCACCATCCAACACGAGTAAACAAGAAAGCCTGGGATTTGCTCTCGCTCCGTCGCCAAGAGAGCGAGCCGCACAGACGAGCGGAGCTCATCAGTGGCGAGTGACGAGTGATGGCTGCTTGTTTTTTTTCCCACATCGACAGCGAGCTGTTCTGTCTCGTGGTCTTGCGATGCTGTTCCTCTCTTTTCCTTTTCCTTTCCCTCCCCCCACCCATATCCTCCCTCCGAGCGTCACCATCGTAGGATCAGCATGAACAACAGGACACATTCCTTCCCTACCACACCCAACAAGTTTTCGCTTGGTGCACCTTTCGCGAAATTATTAGAAGCGCTCCCCTCGCTTATCCACACGCCACCTGGTGCATAGTGTAGTGTAGTACACTACTACACTATGAACACTAGTTGATCCGCCACAAATGCAAGGATGCGTGGGCGGATCCGATCCGATCCGATTCGAGGCGTTGTATGCAGTGAGTGAATGACCACTGGAGGAGAGGGATGGTCGATAATGGCAATGATACATGCACATGGCCAAGCGCACAAGAACCAAGAATCTTGGCTGTGGCCTCTGTCGTGAAGACCATGGCCGATCACTCGGCCCCATCCTGTTGTTGTGGCTGTCAACGGAGGCGGGCTGGTCGGTCGCTTGTCACTCAAGCCGGCCCCCGTCCATGTGCTATTGAATAGCGAGGGCACAACAAAGCAGAATGGGATAGATGGCTACATTCTTGTGGTCCACTCCACAATGCTATGCAATGATGTGGACCCCACACTTTCCATTCGTGTAAACCCCTTGAAGTTCAATTATCTAGTCGTGTGGACCACCTTACGGTGTCCACTTTACGTCGGCAGCCAAATCCGAGATTCTCCGCAAACCAAAAGAAAAAAGCGCGAGGATTATCGGCTCGATCCACTACGATGCGACGCGCCGATGAGGTGTTTTGGACGCGGGTGTTCCTCTTTGGCGCGTCCTGTGTCGCCGGCCTCATCGTGGCGCGCAAGCGTAAGCTGCGGCGCTTCCATCTGCACATCCTGTCGTCCAAGACCCACGACTATGGACGCTTCTTCGGGATGGACATTGGTGGTTCGCTGGCGAAACTGGTCTACTTCCAGCCCACGTCGCTGGCCGTGATGCCGCGCCACTTGAGCGCCACGCGCCACACCGAGGGCGGACTGGACGCCATCGAGGAGTGCGTGCTCCACCTGCGGTCCACGGACCGGTCGCGGACAGCGCACCGCGAGGAGCACCTGGAGCTTCATGTGCCCGAGCTAGGCGGCACCATTCATTTCCTCAGGTATGGGCGATATGCATGGGGTAGTGTGGATATAAAAATTCACACTTGGATGCTTGAGTGTGTGGAAGTGTGTACTTGTGTGTTCACTACTGACCGTGTATGTGTATGTGCGTGTGTGTGTGTGTGTGGATGGCACCTTGTGATCAGCTTCCAGACGGCCAAGATCGATAAGATCACGGACTTTGTTCGCCATCGCTTCTTCCACCGGTACATTAAGGGCGTGTCGTGTACGGGGGGCGGCGCGTTTAAGGTGCGTCGTTGTGTGTTGTGTTGTGTGGATGTTGCTGTGCGGCTGTGGTGGATCGTGTGTGTGTGGACGGAGTGCTGACAAACCCACTGCGCGGGATGTATCGATCTACTTCTGGGCACACACAGTACTCGCGAATGTTTGAAGAAAAAATGGGGGTTGAGTTGCACAAGAAAGATGAGATGGATTGCCTCATCCGCGGTCTAAACTTTGTGTTGCAGCACGCGCACGACGAGTGTTTTACGTTTACGGTGCGTCTAGCAAATTGGTAGACAGATACACACCAACCACCCACTTCGTGTACGTGACCCCTATGGGGAACGTTGGTGGCTTACACTGTGGTGTCCGTATGTGTGTGTGTATGCGTGTACCGCGTTGTGTGTAGGACGTGGTGCCCGATACACAGGGACTTATCCAGGGCACGCCGCGGGTCATGCCGACCCCGCGCGATGACGAGCTGTACCCGTTCTTGCTGGTCAACATTGGCTCGGGCGTGAGTATCCTCAAAATCTCGGGCCCCTCGCAGTACGAGCGCGTATCGGGCACAAGTCTGGGCGGCGGCACCTTCTGGGGTCTCTGCCGAGCGCTTTCCAAGCTGCGTACCTTTGACGAAGCCATGGACGCCACCGTGCGCGGCGACTCGAACGCCGTGGACATGACGGTTGGGGACATTTATGGACTTGCAGGGTATGAACAGTTTGCACTCAAACCGTCCACGGTGGCCTGCAGCTTTGGTAAAGTGGGTGGCTCGGCGCATTGCACGGCGCCGACCCCGCACGATGAAGACATGGCACGCGCGTTGCTGTTTATGCTCACCCAAAACATTGGCCAGGTGGCGTATTTGAATGCGCGACGGGTAGCTACCTCACGCATCTACTTTTGTGGGAATTTCCTGCGGCGCAACGAGATTGCGAGCCGGCAGTTGGCGTACGCCATTGATTTTTGGTCCAAGTCGCAGATGCAGGCGCAGTTTTTTTTGCATGAAGGGTTCTTTGGGGCGTTGGGCAGCTTCGTCATGCAGTGGGAAGAGCGAGCAGCTGCTCGTTCCTCATCCACCACTGCCGCTTCCTCCTCGTCGACACGGAGGACTGCCACAGAGACACCGACGCCACCATCAGCGCCCCAGCAGGATGTGAAGATGGAGGATTGACCCAGTTTAAACTTTAAACAATAAGTTACTGTAGAAACAAAAAGCCAAGAACAAATGGGTCAAGCAAGGTGCACTGTTGGTGTTGTTGTAATCGACGGAAAGAAAGATCGAATGGATACTTGAGGAAATTGGAGGCGGAGGAAAACATTAAAAAGAAAAATGAAACGCATGCGATGGGATGAGCCTTTACGTTTTTTTTTTGCAGCACATATAGAAGCCAACGGATGACGCGAGTGGAGCTGGAGCGAATGACGGAGGAGCAGGTTCCCAAGAGATGGACAACAAGCGACGCGCCTCTTTTGAGCGAGTGAGTGAGCGAGCCACATGGGACAGTGATGACGGTGTGGATGGGATGCGATCGTGCGCGTCCCTGGGCCACCCCTACATACATACATATTCATGCATATTTAACATCGCATGGTCTAACACTCCATGGGTCAAGGAATCTACAAAGCAACTGGAGCTAAACGCACAGCAAAACAGACTCTTTATGATATGCGAAAGGAAACCCAGAGATAGAGAGGGTGGGCAAGAGAGAAGATAGAGAAGCGAAAGGAGAGGAATTCGTAAGCTCACGCCACGCCATGCAGCTGCTGTGACTTCCGTCGCTTTAGGGCGTCTTTGGAGCAATAGGTGATTGCAAAGCCCATCACGTTAACGGGCGTCGATTGCGGATGGCCGTAGAAGCACTCTCCCTGATACAAAGAACAAGTGCACACGTCCCATACTAGCTATTACCCACCCGTCTTCAAGGCAGGACCCTACGATTGAGAACCATAGTTGTAGCTTGCGACATGTGAGATGCTACACCCACACCCACAGCAGTTGTGTGTATTTTAGACTTTAAACCACCATGAAGTGAATTATAAACTGAGCGCCATTCCGTTGGTCGAGAAACTGGAGATGCAACCTTCTGCGGGATTGTGCGGGGTGGGTCCTCGATACTCGGATTTGTATGCGGCCGTACGTAGAGTGTGCGTTTGCCGTGCTGGATTCCTTATTTGACTCAAAAGCAACTACAAAAACTGGAGTAGAAATCAAAATGTGTTGAACTTTGTTGAATAATACTGCTGGTTCCTAAATACCTACTCTAATGAAGTGTATGTAACCCATCATACTCCTTCTAAATTGCGCTTGCCATCCGTGACCAGCGTCTTGCTTACCCTTCCGTGGCGCCGCCCTTGATTGCATCGCTGGCAGCCTCGAAGGCCACACCACGATCATGCCATGTATGTGTATTGCATAGCGGAGCAAGCACATGGGAGGGATCCAAAGCTGAAGCACCAGTCTTGGAATGTATAATAGTGCCGAATTGGCACCATAACAAAATGCACCGGCATTGCTTGCACAAGCGTGGCTTCGTGCTGCAGAGGTAGGGAATTGTGCTCGCTCTGGGGATCTCGTCATTGGGAGTAGTCGCTTGCAGTTGCAGTTGCCTGGTTCAATCCACTCACGACAGGAAAAAGTTGAAAATATCCATCTCCTCATCGGTCAGCGGCTCGGCCGGGTCCGCGTCAAAGTCCACTGGAACATACGCGGCCAGCACCTTTTGGCAGGCCTCATCCGATCCATCCTCGACCGCGGCGTCGTCAAGCACCAGGGCGGTGCCCACAGTGCATACATCTGCCTTGACCTTCTTCTTTGGGGAGATGACGCTCTTCTCGATCCCAGTCACCAGTTCGTCCGAGGACGTCGGCGACGCCTGCTCCTCCTGCTGTTGCTTCTCCTCGTCCTCCTCGTCCAACACCGTGTCCTCCTCTGGGTTGCGCTTGCGCTTGAGCGGCGACAGCTGTGGGCGCTTGACCGTGAGCGAAGTCATGGCCTCTGCCAGCTTGGGCGAGCGCAATAGCTCCTCGTGCTTGCATCCAACGGCAGTCATCATCATCCTGTGGGGGGGCTGTAGTGTGGTGCAGTAGTGGGTGGTAGGCAATATGTTGTAATCTGTGTGTGTGCTGGAACGTAAATTGCTCAATGAAGCCGAGCCCGAGCTGAGCTGCAGTGGTGGGCAACGTGTGGGCGTTGGTTGATGTTGTTGGTCGCGGTGGATGTGGTCGAAGTTTGTTGTTGGTGTTGGCGTTGGCGTTGGCGTTGGCGCTGGCGTTGGGTCGTGCGGGGTCCTGGGTTGGGGGAACAGACACGTAGGGAGGTGCGCGCAAGCAAAGGCGAGGACGGATGGCGGGAGACCAACAGATCACGAGCCTCCTGGTGGGCTGGCCCTTCTGGTCTCAGGCATCCATCACACCAAAGGTAGTCGGCCTTCCTTTTCCTGCACTTCCGCACTTGCCGCCCACAGTTCCAAGCTTCAGTGTCAGCGCAGGCCGTTGAACGAATCCAGGTGGAGTTTTTTTTGTTTTTGGTTTTTGGTTTGGTCACCCCATCAGGAGATTGGAGGCGCCAGATTTTCTGGAAAGAAAAAAAGAGAAACGGGACAAAAAAACAGGAGGAATTCATGCGAAGGTCCAAAGATGCGTATGGTATGGGTCAGCTTGCTCTCGTTGCGAAGCAGCGAACAACTCAGATACGCGGGCGTGCCGTTAATATTCAGCAGGGGGAAGGGGACCACGAAACAGTTGAAACCTCCTTCCTGTACCTACTCACACCCCAGTGGGTATCTCAGCAGGTAAGAAAGGAGGGAGGGAGAGGGAGCGAAGTGTCGCTATCATCACTTTCCCCACAACTGCCACCATCGTATCCAAAAACAAAAAAGAGCGAATGTGATCAACGTCAGCAGCAGACGAGGCGGGCCATCGTGAGTTGTGAACGACGTGAGAAACGCCTATCGATCAACACTCTTCATGAGTGTAAGAACAAGCCGCATCTTTATTTATTTTCGCCAGCACTGCAGAATCCACTATTTTTTCTCCCGCATCTATGGTACTGAATCAAGCAGGCAGGCAGATCTGGAAAGGAGGATGAGGGGCGTAGACAACACTTCTCACTCCGTCTATTTAGACGTGCACTCAGTCCCATCTCGACCGACCTACCCCCTGTGCCTGTGAATTTGCGATGCCTTTCCGGCCCTCCATCCACCCACCCACCTTCCTCGAATCTCAGGCTCTCACCTGTTTGAGAGTGAAGTGACGAGTCAGCGGAATGAGTTGGAATGATAGGGATCATTCATCATGACGGGGGAAAGAGCAAAAAGTCTCGAAGCCAGACGCAGGATGAGGAGCTTTTCCACGAGAGAAAGTTGCCGTCGTCAACCCGTTGGTGCTGGATATATATAAAAAGGGTGTTGGCTTTTGTTTTTTGTGGTCTTCGTCTTCGAAATCAATCATCTTTCTATTGGAAGGAGGGAAGCGACGTGTGTTGGATGGAACCACCGCCCCTTTGGATGATGGTGGGTTGCTGTCTTCGCATTGCAGAAGGTTTTGAGCGATAAACTAGAAACATTTTATAGAGCCGCTTGCAGTAAACTTTATAGCAATGTTGGGCCGCTTTCGTTTCTCACCTCTAGCGTAGACTCTTCCTACGGCAAGCGACGCCAAGCAGTGGTATTGCTTCGCCGATGTCTCATCCCAAAGCGTAAAGTACCCAACTGCAGAGACGGTGGACATCTGTGCGGCAGGTGTTCAGCCATCCTGTGTTCAAGTCAAACTTTCACTGTCAACGAGCTTCCGCGTCAAACAAAATGCTCTCACTCTGGTGCATGCCTCTGGTCATCCAAAACTTGTCAGGATTTTAAATCTTGAATCCACAACCTGGAGCAGGTGACTCGCATGCATTCCACACGAAATTGAAAGTCCATCGGCCGCTGGTGTAAGTTTCCGTGCGCACGATTTTGCACAAAATGCAGAGTTTGCCTGGTTTTGTACGTCCCGGTCTTCAATATAAAAAGACGGGCGTGGAGTGGGATCAAACATCGTCCACCCTCTCGAGTGAAAGGGCAAGTGCCTTTTCTGACCTCTTTCTCCTCCCAAGCATCGTGTGACAGTTTCGTGCAATTGTTACATAATTCGATTAATCCCGGCGCGCAATCGATCCAGTGATGAAACCGCCTGGTGCAATGATTGCCCTGCTCAGCAAAATGCTCAGCGTTTAGAGCAGGCCTAATTAGCGGGTAGGTATTGAGTACATTGAAGGAGTAATATCTTCAATTTGATAAAGCAACCCGCTGTTTGCGACCGACTGGTGGGCATTGAGACCATGCGCGTCGTTTGGACGTCTAACCGTATGTGCGGTAGGCCATTCACAGGAGAGGCACGCATGCACATGCACACATGCATGCGGGAGGTCTGACAAATCGTGACGAAAGAAAAGAAGAAGAAGGGAAAAAATACACAGGGTTCCACAATTGTTGGTGTATCCATGTTGGCAACGCTTGTCCAGTTGACGCCAGACAGGGAGTGCGTTGGATGGGGGATGTGGTCGTGACTGCCTCCAGCTGGACCACATGGTCCTGGCCGTACTTTGCTGTTGGTGTACACAGCACCCCCACAACGTGCGGCATAATCTCGTTGCCTCGGTGTGATGCTACTGCTAAAGAGGGTGGGTGGATGGTTGGGCGGCAGGTCGCAGATGCTGGCTGGAGGATGGAGGATGGTCCTGTCGCGTGGGTTGCGTCTTGCCAGAAACCTGATCTTTCCAGGCGACGAAAGCGAATAAAAAGAGGGAGTGCAGCAGAAAGCATCCAAATTCCCCGTGTTTTTACAGCCTGGGAATCCTCTCCCAATACGGAAGGATCACGATAGACCCAAAACGTAGGAAACTACAGTGAATATTAGGGTGGTGGTGGATGGACGGGATTGGTTCCTTCTGTTTTTCCTGTTTACAAAATTGCTGGTGAATGCTCCGCGGCTTGTCCTGGAAGAGGGCTGCGGTCGTTCCCGGCTGTCGCAAGTGTATGCGCATCCACGCCATGTATTCAGGACCAACATGATTCGGAATGGCTGTGTCAACGCAGTCACTCCGATCAGATGCAGAGCAAGAGGAGGATGCATACGGTAGGCTGGGGGATAGACATCCCCGATAGAGGGCGAGTGGCGGAAGGAAGTGTGAAGAGAAAGATGCAGAATATTCGCCAACAATTTTGTGGTGCGTATTGAGTGATTCACCACCCACCACTAAAGTGCCTAACGGCGGCAATTGCTGCTCCTCTTACAATCAGGTTGCCCACGCTAGGTGCGCAGTCCGTACGGAGACTGCCGCAACCAGCCTACAGACTACAGAGCACTCACGCGCGCACGTCGCAGGCCATATCATATCATCACATGTGGGGGGGTCACCTTCACGGTGCAAGGGGGCGATTCTACACCCACCAACCGACTGTATCTGCGCACCCATTGCCCGGAAAGAATCATGGGCGGCAGTTGATTTTCTCCTCGCCGTCCCACGCGGCACCGCAGATGGATGACCGCCTCAACCCACTGATTCCTGGGGCCAGAGAGCAGTAACCCGCCGGTTCTTTTTCTCTCTAGTTCTCGAGTTCTCTCTCTACAGTCTATCTGGATGGTGGCTCATCGAGATATTTGTTGGGGTGTTATTGGGTACCTGGTGCAGATAATTCCCTCCCTCCATCCATCCACCAGCGCCACCGAGGAAGAAGTTGCAAAGCGGACGAAACCCTCGACATGGGCGGACAGGTGCGCGGACCAACGCACATTGTTGATGAAACTTCTGTGTCAGGTTGGAGGTTCGTCGATGCGGCGGCTGGTTTCCAATCCCGTTCCAGCAGGTTCCCGCACGGTGAATCATGATCCTCTTCTTCTTCAAGTCTACGTCATGGCTGACTGGCTGGCTGGCGGCCTGCTGTGGACTTGACTACATCCAAGTGTACACAGTACAGTAGCGAGTGTCCACTGCAACCTGCAACAAAAAGGGCACGGACCTGCCTGAATCTCGTTGCCACGTGTCGTCGAGTCTGCGTGCTGGGCTCGGCTCGTCAGCAGGCCAAGGCCAGAGCACAGCATCAACCAGCCGCGCATTGCACTCATCCCACGGTAGGTACGTGTACGTGCTGAAAGACTGGTGTACAGGGCAGTACACAACGTCCAACTCTGTTCCTCCCCACAAACTGGACGGCGCGCCTCGTTCCGGCAGATGGACCGGCTGACAAAATATACATCACTTTCTTTGTTTCTCCATCCCACTATCGTAAGTGTACACCCATCTGCATACAGTACAGTACCATGCATTCAATGATCATGGATCGCTCGGTGTACTGTACAAGGGGATGACGTGCATAGACCGCCAAGGGACACGACACAGCGCGCTGGATCCACACGCTGACACCACCCTCCCAGAGAGTGCGGTCAGCAAATGCCTGCACATGCACAGATCAGCTTCAACGTGTCCTCGTGTTCCAGAGGAAGGCATGCCAGCATGGAAGCGAAGAATCGTCCAGCGCGACTATCATACGGTGGGGATGAGATGTATTGGGAAATCGGGAAACACTTGCGTCCGGACTACAGTATGTACCAGGGACAACAATCTGGGGCCGTCCATCCATTCACAATCAACCCGACAAAATGGCACAAACACACACCCAGCCAATTCAATCAATCCATCAAGCCCAATTGCTGTTGCAGTGTAAAAGTTGGCCATCCAATTGTGTTGCGTGTGTACATGGACCGAACGGTTCTCACACCCCGCACTCCTCAGCGTTTTGCAATCGCTTTGCAATCCTTTCCTTTCTTTCCTTTCCTCCTGGACCCTGGATCCTTTCTGCGTACACGTACAGTACACGTATACACCGTTATTCGCTTCCTTCGCTTCGCTTCCCTCTTTTCTCCTCGCTTTTCCTCTCTTTTTTTTTCCTCCACGGCACTCCTTCTCCGACCATGGCCGCGCGCTGACGTCATGCCCGCAGAGCGCCTGTGTATCCAAAGATCGACACGTGAAATGACATGACTGCCCCAATGGTTGGTTGGTCGATGCCTTGCCTTCCGCTCCTCCTCCTTCCTTCCCTTCCATGCGCATCAGGCACCCACCATCATCACCACTGGACTGGCCACCGCCATCCTTCCTGGGGGAGGGCGTGGCGTGGCGTAGCGTGGCTGCTGCTTTGCTCCAGCGTGATGATGATCACAGCACCGCGACTGCGACATTTCCATCCTGTCCGGCCCTCCCCTCCTCCTTTCCCCCCATCACAGCCAGAGGATGGAGGTGTATTGTACATGAGCTGGCGCTGGCGCTTCGCAGGGTCCTGGATCATGCGAGCACATGGCTCCCGTCGCCTCCACCAACACTCTGGATCTCTCACTCTCTCCCTCTGGGTTGATCAATGATCCGGCCAGTGGTGCGCCACGTGGAGCCATTCCCACTGAAGACATGGCGGATGGAATGGAACTGGAACTGGAAATGGAATGGGATCAAGCCGTTGGTGTCTGTTAATACCTGGGTGGTGGCTGGTGGTGGCTGGTGGCTGGGGGAGGGGAGGAGAGGAGGGGAGGGGAGCTCACGACGGCGCACCCGCCGCCACCTGTCGGCTCCGCAGCCGCCGGGTGCCGCGCAGCAACTGCGCCAGCAGCTCGTGCGCCGCCGTGGTCTGGCGCACCAGCGCTTCCGTCTGCGCCAACCGCAGCTCCACGTCCCGCTCCACGACGGCCATCTGCGTGCGCGCGCCGCCGCTGCCTGTGGAATCGGTCACGGCCAGCGCGCGGAACTGGTCGGCCAAAGCGCGGATGCCGCCCGAGAGCCCGGCAAAGCCCAGCCAGGCATCGTCCAGCGTCTGCAGGAGCTCGGCGCTCGTGGCCGCCAACGACTGCAACGTGGCGCGCTCCGCCACGGCCGACTGCTGCAACTGCGGGTGCTTCTGTTGATGGTGGTCGTGGTGGTGGTGCTGCTGCTGCTGATGCCGCCGCCGCGTGGGTTTCTGCTTGACCAGTCGGGTCAGACTATCCTCCTCCTCCTCCTCCTCCTCTTCTTCTTCTTCTTCTTCTTCTTCCTCTTCATCGTCGTCGTCCTCCTCCTCTTCACCCTCGTCCTTGGCGACTGAACGTCCCCCCTTCGCACAGCGCTCGCGCTGCCGCGGAGGACTCACGGACGATGGCTGCCGCCTCGTTCGCCCCACTACTCCTCGCCTCGGGCCCTCCCCGGCATCCTGCTCCTGCCCGTCATGAACAATCCTCGCGATCAGAAGCTCGCTCTGGCTTTGACTCTGACTCGGCCCCTGCCTGAGGTTCCCACGACCACGTCGCACGCGCGGCGGGGACCCTGAGCCTGCTCTCCCTCCCCCTCCCCCTCCCCCTGCCCCCCTTCCTCCTCCTCCTCCTCTCCCCGCGATGCGACCGCGATCACGCTTAACGCGGGACTCGCTGTCGGCCACGAGCGACCTGACCAGCGCGTCCTGTGGGCGCAGCGACGACAGCAGCCCACGCCTCGCCTCATTACGGCGCGTGTGGCGCCACCACTGCTGCGCCACGAGGAACACCACGGCGCCCTCGGCGGGCATGGCCAGCAGCCGCGGCGTCTCGCTCGGCTCCAGCTGCCGCCCACGGTACACGCCCACAATAGCCATCCCTCCTCCTCCTCCATCCACGGGAAGGTGGCATTTGCGGCACATCTGCGGTAATAAGCTCGCAAACGGCGCATCACGGGCCACGTTCACGAGCGTATACTGCGCACTATCACGCAGCGCCGCCGGCGCCACGGCGCCTCCGCTCTGGTACACGCGGAAGCGCAGCGTCAGCGTCTGGGCGCGGGCCGAGCGGAGCCGGAATCGCTCCAGCGCATCCTGCGCCGTGCGTTGCAGGCTATGCGCCAAGGCACCGACGTAAAACACCTGCGCGAGTGGCTCGGCCACGTCGTCGGCGTACAGCTCGGGCGGCTCACGGCGCTGCACGAGGCTCAGCTCGGCGCGGTCACAGACCTCGTTCAGGAGCTCACGCACCAAAGCGCTGAGCAGGACTGTGGCGTTGTAGGCCAGTGTGAAGGCCGGGTGCACGCACTTGAGCACGGTGGCAAAGTCCACGTCCGTGAACGGGTCATCCTCGCGGCGCTGCCACTCGGCACGCGCGCGTTCGTGGCGGCGAATGAGCTCTTCCTCGCTGGCCTCATGAGCGGGCGTGCTCGCACTGGTAGCGATAGTGTTGGCGTTGATGTTGGTGTTGGTGTGGCGCAGGTGCTTGGCCTCGTGGCTCGCGATCAGGTGCCGCTGGTACAGCGCCCTGGAGGTGGCGTCATCGAGGAACTGCTCGAGTACGTCGTCCGCCGTCTCGACGCCGCGCAGCAGCTCGGCGAAGTCGGCGTCGCTGCGCAGCGCCACCTGGATATGGTAGACCGTGATCTTGGTGTCCTGTAGGCCACACAACCCCATTTGAGTCGAGAGCAGAGGGGGGAAAGGATGGACGAGCATTTGCGTTTCTGCTCTGGTTTACCGACGTACCAGCGGAGCCAGACTCGTGGCGGCGTCGTCCAGTTGGCTCTTGACAATGACGTGGAAGAGCGCCTCGCACAGCGCCTCCACCGTCGCCGTGCAGAGCACTGCGGCTTCGGGCTAATATAGATGGCATCCAGTCCAAGACATGGCCATCTACGTGAGCCTCCTCGCACAAGCTCGCCACAGAGACAGGGGAGAGGAGGAGTACGAGACGTACATCGATGAGCACCTCCAGGGCCTTGGAGAGCGTGTCCTTGAGCGGGGTAAAGTCGAGTGCTAGGCGCTGGCGCACGGCGCGCACGCGCTTCCCGTATTCCTGTGACGATTCATCCCGCATCACGATGCGTGCATCACCATGCCCCGTCCTTCCGTTGTCCAGCAGCGTGTGCTGAAGGGTGGGGGCCAGGAGGAGCGAGCCAATGCGGGCGCCACAGGTTTCAGTGTGCTGGCAGAACGTTGCGTAGCTTGCTCGGTGGTCATGCCTGCCATTTCCATCGTGCCCCCTCTCGATTTAGCTGCACCATTGTAATGTATACAGTCGTCCCCCAGTGGGCGTGGTCTTGTTCGTTCTTCTTCGAAACCCAATGTAGCCATATTGAATACGGCAGAAATGTAGCCATCAATGCGCCGATTTAGTAAACCGCGAACTTAACGGATGTGAGCTCGTGGCCAATCAAAAGTACGGGTTACACTGTACCCTCCCTCGGTGTAACCGGTGGTGCCCGCCCACCACCACCACCACCACCACCACCACCACCACGATCAGCAGCAGCAAGGCTCCACCCAAGGGGATTGATCGATTGCGCAGACCCTCATGACGACAACCACGACCACGACGGCGATGGAGCGCAAGGCGGCGGCGTTCGTGGTGCAGTTCAGCACGGCGTTGTTCACGCAATGGACGTCGCAGCGTGCGCCCCGTGCAGTGTTCTGGGCCGATGCGGCGGCGCTGCGCCACGTGCTGGAGGAAGGGGTGGCCAAGCTGCCGCGGACCGCCGCCATCAAGGCGTATCTCACGCGCGAACTGGCGCGCTTCACCACGGACCTGCGCGTGCAGCTGCAGCGCCAGCACGACGCCTACGAGCGAGCGCATGCGGAGCAGACGGATGACGAAGAGCGCGCCGCCGCGGGGCCCACGCTGCTGAACGAGGAAGACGTGGAGCGAGCGTTGGCCAGTGATGCAACCTCGACGGCACATGTCCGCGCCGTCTCAGTGCTGGCGCTGGGGGAGAAGGAGGAGGAGGAAGAAGCCACGGCTGCGCTGGACCAGAAGACATTGCTGCTTCGTGTGGAGCAAGCCGTGGAACAGCTACGCGTGCTGCAGGCGCGAGGCTTTGAAGACGCGGAGACGCTTGCGCACAAGAGCGCCTATCAGCTGAGGCGCATTCGTACGCTGGTGGAGGTCGTGCTCATGCGATGGATGCAGCAGACCCATGGCCGATGGACGTGTGATGCCACAGAGGGCGCCGCCATGGAACGAGAACAGCTACGCGTGCTGCTGCAGGCCGTGGTGACGACTCATCTCGTAACGGCCGCCACGGTTGATTCGCGGTCAGCTGTGCAGCCCTGGACGGTGTTCTTCCGTCCGCAGGAACCAGTCACACCACGTACACTTGGGTATGACCAGGAGATGGCCAAGATCTACGGCGCCCTGCTGGCGCTGGCGCTACGCTTCCCATTGGTCCCCAAAAACGAGGATGACCAGGACAGTGAGAGTGAGTCCGAGACCTCGGCGGATAGTGAGCAGGAGATGGAAGAGAAGACTCGAACGCCAAGCAAGGCGACGGTGATGAAGCCAGTCGATGCCGTGGCGTGGGCGACCACCGTGGCGCGGCAGGTGGTGCTGGCGGCACACCTATACTCAGACCTAAGCGAGCAAGCCGACTGGTTCGTGGCTGTGTTGTCTGCCTTTCAACAACTGCCGCAGCCCACGCGATACCTGCTGGAAGACGAAGACGAGGACGATGAAGACGCCAGTGCCGTGGGGGTCGATACCCAGCGTGCGCTGCACAACTGCCTCGCGGATCTGTACACGCGCACGTTTACCTCAGCGGCGACGACACTGTGGCAGGCACGGCAAACGGAATCGGACGGTGGTGGCGTGCCGCTATTGGAGGCCGTGCTGTGCCTTCGCCACGCGAGCGAGTTCCTGCGCTTGACACGGAAGCAGTCCGAGCCCGTGGTGACACAGGCCGCGGGTGAGCTCACGGCCGTGCCGTTGCCCCGCGCGTTTTGGCGCTGGATGGCGCATGTCAAGAAGATTTACGTCGGCGAGCATGCTGTGGTGCAGCGTGTGATGAAGTCAGTGACGCGGCACCAGGCCAGTCGACGCCCCATGGCCAGCGTGCTGTTGACGGACCGCATCGTGACACTGGAGGAGTTGCGAACGCTGGTGGAGGTGCGTGGCAATGTGGTAGTATGGTAGTGTGGTGGTATGGTAGTATGACCTCGAACTGGGTGTAGATGGATGGCGGGTGAGACTGACGTGGCGATCTGTGTGGTGTCGATGACAGCGCTTTGCCGAGTTTGTGCAAGCCGAGTCGGACAAGTCGCAGTTTGTGGTGGCGCCCCAGGGGAAGGCGGCGCTGGCCGTTGACGCGGACACGGATGAGGTGGCCTTCTTCGTGGACAATGTAGGCGGCAAGAGTAAGAGCAAGAGCAAGAGTAAGGGGAAGAGTCCGGATGCCGAGATGGCCAAGCGAAAATCCCATGAAGGAGACGCTAGTGAGGGCGCTTCTACCAGCAGCAGCGCGAACAAGCGGAAGAAGCCGCGCTCTGTCGGCTCTGCGTAGACTGATTGATAGACAGATAGAGTGCGCGATCGAGCATTGAGCCGTGAAGACAGCACGCCGCAAGGAGCATCGGTCGTCGCGAAAGTAAATATTTTAAAGGCTCACGGATGCAGGGCACCTCTTTCCGCTTGCCTTTGCAGAGTTTCAATCGATGCAGTGTGGTTATCATCGTTCATGGAGATAGATGTCAGTGCCGTCCGTCGTACAAGTTGGTGTTGAAAGTCTCGGGCCAGTGCTTGTATACTTGCAGTTTGTATACCTACAGTCCA
>JAADWT010000287.1:0-24660 GCA_023336285.1 Pythium grandisporangium
CTCATCGCATCCTTATTCGTGTGAATATGCGCATGTGAATGGTCTTGCAAATGCGACTTGTTATCGTCACAAAGGAGTGACCGAGTTGAAATGCTCACCGAGGGTGTAGTACCGCAAGTGATACGTGAGCTGGAGGGGGTCACGCTGAGAGAATTCGTTCCCCATCGTGACGACATCCGATTCCGACGCAAACACGTGGATGGGCGTTTCCAAGGCACAAGCTAGTGCACGCAATTCGAGCTGACCACCCCATTCGGATGTCGATGCGACACGGTCACAATACTCGTGGTAGAGTTCTGGAACGAGAGTCAGTTGGCATCCATCCATACACAAAGCGATTGTTACTACTGGTTCACTCATACTACCAGGATCAGCAGGACACACACGCAACGAAGTAGAGCCGTACCAGACAAGGATTTGCCATCTTCCTCTTCCAATGCTAGAAATGGTAAGAAATCATCCACGTGTGCAAGCATGTACTCGCTCGTGAGCTGGCGCAACTGCTGGAATGCTGGTCCCTGCATCCATCAACAGTCAACCAAGAAGGGGTTGCCTTTGAGATTCATAGAGCACTTGGACGCAATGGATGATGAATGCCACATGACACTACAGGGAAGCCACGTGTACCTGACCCGGCAACGAGCGGTTATGCAGCTTCATTTGGTCTGCAACCGCATGGTACATGCAATGCCCATCTGATGGAATCTCCTTGATATTCAACGCAAACGGGCGCAACTTGGCGAGAATGATATCCGCTTCCACTTGACGTTCGCTCACCACGTTCTTGTTCTCCTCTTCAATGCGCTCTTCCCGTTCTCGTTCTTTCTTGATCTTGTTTTCCTGGGCAACCCAAAACAGTAAACAGTTTTCCAATGAGTGAGCTGCTTTGATATACACAGTAGAAGAAGACGATGGAGACGGAGAAAATCCTCACCCTCCGTCGTTGCGCCTTGCTGGGTCCTTGAGATTTCGACGCTTCCACTTCGCTCGCTACAGGCAAAGGGTCAGAAGCTGTCGCGGGGGCATCATCCTCTTCCTTCTCCATCTTAATAGACGAACAGACAGTGGTTTGCATGAGAAGCACAAACCCCTGCGCGTGAGCAAAATATGGTCGACTCGGACATGCCACCGCCACCATGGTGCAGAGCTACTAACCGCGATGGATGCAATTTCCTCGTTGTGACGGTCGTGAACGTCGGCTTCCATCTTCTTGACGACCGCGTCAGCCTCCTTCTTGCTCAGTCGATCTTTCTTTGCCTTCTTCTGGAACGCCTTGATGTCATTTTGCAGCGTCTATCGAGACCAACGCAGAAACGATCAATCAGTACATGGCCACCACCACCACCACAGACACTGACCAAAGGCGCCAACGGCCTCATCACCACGCCCAGGAGGGGTTGATTGCAATACACGCACCCGCAATTCGAGTTTATGGCGCTGCTTCATCTGACCCGGTGTCTCGGCCTTGCCGCCATTGTCGTCCGCCATTTTGATTGCGGGCAGGAATTGGCAAATTGGCAAAATTGGGAACTTCTGAAAAACCAGCTCATACCTCTACTGATTCATAACTTACCGTCATACCTGTTTAATATAGTATATGCATGTCATCGATCTTCTGCACATACTGTAATCGCCGCTTCACTCAGCAATGCAGCGCGGAATTGTCAGGAGCGCTCGGCGGTGTGGCAGGCGTTATTCCCCTCACCTGGATCGAACCATGACGCAGGGTTGCTCAGTGCACCGGGAGTCGGTTCCAGCGGTGGTGCTATGTGTGGATTTTGATGAGACTATAACGAAACACGACACGATCAAGCTTCTCTTCGACGCAGCCATTGAGCACCGAGTCGTTGCGGAGCAGCAGTGTCACAAGGAAATCATTGCGCACCTAGTCCACCAATATGCCGCGGAAATAGAAGTTTTCAAGCAAGAGGCATTGCCTGTCGGCGGCGCTTCTTGCAAGCAAGCATTTGATGGAGCTGGACTCGCTCGATTTCTCGCAGAGTACTCGAAAATTGACTTGAAGTCGATCGATCGAGTAATCGCGAGTGGCGCGCTTCGTGGGATCCCACGACAGCGACTCGCTTTGCTGGGCTCTCAAATTGAGATCAGGGAGCATGCCAGCGATGTCCTGGCTGCCGCAAAGAAAGCATACGTAGTGTCTTCGAACTGGAGCGAGCTGATGCTCAAGCATGCGATCTCGGCTCACGCGATCCTTTCATCCACAGACAGTAGAGATATCGAAATCATCAGCAATGGTACGCACTAACAGACGCGTACTCTCTCACTGATGTTGGTTCTGTAATCTAATCGTTGCTGCACATGCAAAATCAACGCTTAGATTTGGAAATGGATCAAAATGAATTGACAACAGGAGAGATCAAGTTTCAAGTGCGCACCCCAATCGACAAGGCCGCTTGGGTGCAAATGTTAAAGCGCTCGCCGGGTGAGATGATGGCTTTTATTGGGGATAGTACTAATGATCTGCTCGCCTTGCTGGAGGCGGATGTTGGGATCCTCCTCACTCACTCGTCTTCATGCACAATGTCACTGATTTCTAAACGATTTGGCATCCGTTTTGAGCCGATATCCACACATGCCTCCATGCGAGCATGTGAAAGAATAGCAATGAATGCACGAGCACGTGGTCATCGCGTTCTTTTCACCGCAACAAGTTGGACTGATATTCGTAAAGTTATGTCGCACGCATAAGGCGCGGCAATATAGTGCACAGAAATTTAGCATATCAGTTCGGTGCCTCTCGGTTTGTCGATCCCCGCGTTGTGTGTGGAGTGTAGAGGGCAATCACGTACATCCTCGCGTGCGGATGTGCCACACACCCGAACACGAGCTACATCCACCCACCATGTGTGCATGTAAGAGAGAGTGGGAACATGTGAGATTCGAAGTGTTTTTTTTTCATTCTTGTCTTTTCAAATTCATAGCAAGATCTCATCGTGATAGCTTTGCGTTAGCGTCTTGTGAGGGAGAACGATACAGTTGCGGATTATGATCTCGGGGTTGGCGACAACAGAGACCCCAAAGATCGTCACATCGCGCACGAGTGGTGTCTCATTGGAGTTGACTTGCAAGTGGGAGGCACTAGGAGGCTGCCCCTCAACCCGAGCCCACTGGCCCACGATGGAGTTCCACCCGATGATCGCGAATAACACGCAGGCATGATCCTTGATGGTGACACCCTCCAAGATAATGGAATGCGCTACGCGAACGCCAGGTCCGATCGTCACACCGGCAGCGATGCAAACGTTGGGACCAAGCTTGGCCGTGGGGTGCACTTGTGCCGACGAGTCAATAACCACGTTGCCCTCAACCTGCGGCGACAGTTTGCCACCCGTGGAGCTCAGCGCACTTGGATTGGTGTAGCGGAATCGCTGCATATACAGTTCGGAGCAGGTGATGGCCATCCCAGGTGTTTTGATTTGACACCAAAAGTCACCGGTCTCAAAGAGATAGATGCCGCTTCCAGCTCCCGCCAATGGTAGCAAGATGTCCTGTTCCAGTCTAGATCCACCATCATCCCAACAAGCATCCGCACGATTCAGACGTGAGATTTCATGCACTCTCATGTAGACGCTAACCATCAACGTCACTAAAATACAAAACATGAGCGAGTTCCTCACCGAAGGTTGTTGACGTTGTTAAACTCCGGAAACAGCTTCAGATGGTCGTACTCGAGACTGGCCTCCGCGGAGGATTCGTTGCGTTGCCGCTGTCGACTGATCTCATCACCGACCGTCACAATCACGTCGAAGAGCGAGACATTGATCAGGTAAATGCCGCAATTGATAATATCGCTAACAAATGTCTCGGGCTTCTCAGCCCAGTGCAGGATCTCCTTTGTATGCGGGTCGGCGACGAGACATCCGTACTTGACTGCCTCGTCGTGGAACACGCGCTTGCCCAAGACAGTGCATTTGCCGCGATGGCGCAGGTGCGCATGCATCATTTCATTCAACGGGAACGAGCAGCACACGTCGCAATGCAGCACAAATACATTGGATGGGTCATTCTCCAGGATCTCCTGCTGGAAGAAACGGATTCCGCCCGCCGTGCCCATGGGCTTCTCCTCACGCAGGTACCGGATCTGGACATTGAAACGCTTGCACATCGAGTCAAAGTACCTCGTAAACACTCCTTCGTCGTAGGAGCCAATCATGAGGATCTCGGTCAGATTCGGCACCCGCGCGCATGCCTCCACATGGAAGTACAGCATCTCGCGCCCGGCAATCGGAAACAATGGCTTGGGCAAGTCCAGCGAGAGTGGCCGGAAATGGTTCCCCCGCTGGTTGGGGCCGCCGATCAGGATCACGGCCTTGGACCGAGGGAACGCATGCTCGGCCGCGAGTTGCATGGTAATCAATCACCTGCGCGCTGCTACGGTTGGTGCGCTCAATGTCACGCTGTACGACTCTCTCTCTCTGTAGACCTTGCGTGTCACTTGCGTTGCCTCGAACGGTCTCTCAGGCGCTTGCTTCGTTGCCTCCTCGCTTGCTCGCTCACTCCCTCGTCCAGCGCGCGATGTGTGCGCTCGTCGCCAGCTACTCAGGTGGTCGTCGCCCTGGGGGGATGGATGTATTTCACGTTTCTTTCATAGTTCTTTGACGTGCGCTACGTCCATATTCGAGATTAATCGTAATTCAACGGGCTGTAGAACGAAATGAGTGGCAATGCAACCGCAGTTTCAGTAATATGCACTAACCTTGTGTCTAGTAATGCAATCTAGCGATGACAATCAACTGGTGCAACGTGGAGCGAATTGGCATAATTACGATGATTACAGCGACAGCATGGGTGATATGCTCGGGTTGCGCCGATGGGTGCGCCGTGTGAGGCGCATGTTGCGGTCAAACTTGATTGAATGAATGGCCGAGTCCGGGTCCTGCCCCTCACGAATTGTGTTGACCAACGGGGCGGCCGTTTTGGTGGCATCGGGCCCACCGCCCACGTTTAGCAGTTTGTCGTGGTGAGTCGGAAGCAGGTAGCCTCGGTCGTGCATCCACAGCGGTTTGTCGGGTGTATCTTGAGTGGAAGCGCTGGGTTCACTAAGTGGCGTTGACGACCCCTCTGTTTGCCTGCGGCTGGAGCTCTTGCGCAGTAATGTTGCACCGGAATAAGGTGTTGTCTGAGAGGCGAGTGACCCGGCGGCATCAAAGAACGAGAGTTTCGGTAACCCAATCGATCGTATCTGTTTCTTCTCCATCTGGGGCACCATGGACGAAGAGGAGAGCGAGGTTTTGACCACGTAGACTACCCACTTGGACTCTCGGTAGCTCTGCTTAACACACGTCGGTTTGGGATTGATCTCAGTACTAGCCGTGGTCGCCGGTGCTGTTCCTGTCGTCTCTGGGCTGGATTCATCCACGCTTTCCGAGGATTCGGCACAAACTTGGTGTTGCGGTTGCTGGTGCTGGTACTGGAGTACGCTGTGCGCATATTCCGTGAGTACTGCGCGAGCGGATGCGGTTATCTTGTTCCCAGATTGCGCGCATCCTGGGCCTTCAAGTAGCGCGACCTTTTCACACTCGTACCGCACTTGATGAAGTTCTTCATCGGATTGTTGCAGGATGTCCAGCAAGCTGGGCACCAGCAGCGAACTCCCTGCAACTGCCGCGTCGTCTTCCATCGCGAGTCGGTGAAGTGTTGTCGAGCAAATGCTTTTCACGATCGCTGGTACAATTCCTTCCCTCTGACTAAATTCAAAGATTCGGAGAAGTGTGGGGATCACGCCGATGGGTACCATGGCAACACGAAACACTCGGATTGTGCTCAAGTTGGTGATTGCAACGCATGCTTCGAAAAGAAGACGATTTGTTGCAGCGCGTTTGCTGGGACTGCAGCATGTTTCTGGCTGATAGTTGTCGATTTCTTGCTGCAAGTATTTTACTCCATGAATGAGATGCCGTTCAGCCAATCGACTAACTTTGACATCGTCGGAGCAACTCAGACTGGTCGGCAGTGCGTTGCTCTCCTTTCCGGAGCCGCGCCCGGATATCGTGTCCTCCTCAAACGCAGTTTCATCATAGAAAACTGACAAATGGTCTGCTACACTGAGCGTGAGGTTCCGGATCAAAATTGCGCCACAGACAATGATGCGGTCATCCACCTGTGCACATGGAGCTGAACAGATACTCACAGCGACGTGAATTGCCTGCGTTTCCACAAGGCTTCCTTGGATTTGTTGGTATGTCGATAGCTTCATTAGGATTGCTGAACATTCGTACGCAATTTCAATATTGTGAGGGTGCTTGCGATGCAGAAGGGCACAAAAGCTGACGACGCGCTGCTTGAGAAGTTTGTCTGCGCATTGGAATCGATCTGCGAGGACACTAATTGTAGTGGCTGCCAGAAAACACGCTTGTTCGCTGTCGCCAAGTGGCTGCATTTCCAATAACGGGAGCAAACGAAGAACAGGGTTCTCTTCTGCCACACTTTGCGCCAACGTGTCGTCGGATGCAAGGTTATACAGGCACTTTAGCGCTGCCATGCTGGTCTCTAGATTGTCTGTTGGGGCCGCAGAAGAAGCAAGTGCCAATATGTTGGACGGTATCGGGAGTTTTGTTGATTCCAATAATGCTAAGACTGCTCGCGCGACTTTGAGCTCACCAAATATGTGAAGTGAATCTGTGACATGGGAGCAGTTCGCCAACGCCTCGATGGAAAAATGCCTAACGACAGGCTGATCACTATGCGTGAAGACAACCAGCATGTACAATGTCCGTCGATCGCATATCATTTCCACCCACGGTTGCCGACAGCTGAGATTGCGAATTGCCATCGCGGCAGATGCTCGAGACTCCACGTCGTGATCAACGTAGTTTCGAATGATTTCGGTCACTTGCGCATTCATAAGATCCTGATGGTTTTCTTCATAACTGGACAAATTACAAATGATGCCCATCGCGTATCGTCGGCTTTCTGGACTAACAGGGGCAATCGTTGGGCGTTGGATTGCATAAAAGTTTTCCGTGACTTGGGCGGGCTGTCGGGTTTGCCGCGTTGTTCCAGCTTCTGGTGCCCCTGGCACCGAGGATTGTATAATCGGCTTTCCTGAATTTGCCATCACCAGGTAGGCCATTATACCATTTCCGAGTAATTTGGAATGATACTGGTATTCACACGAGAGATTGAACAGTACATGGAGACCAAGACTGAAGATCTCCCTCGTTGGATCCGGTTTATCAAGTGATGAGTCACACGTGACAGCAGCACTCGTAGTTGACTCTGCATCTACGGTTCCAGACGGTGACAACATAAATTGTGAGAGCTTCATGAGTGCATATAGCACTCCGTCTTCCACAATTTTGGGTCGCGTTTGCGAATGAGACAGAAGGTTTGCCAACGTTTTGGCATGGATTTGCTTTGCCTGGACGGAGTTTGCTCGTAGCAGAGCAACAACGATGAAGTCTTTTAACTCGCTTGAAGTCCAGATGCATGCTAGCGTTGAAATGTTACAAGCTGCGACCGCAGCGTATTGTTGGCACTCAACTTGACTGGTCCGACCAAGTCGATTTAGCGCTCTTGCCAGGTTGATTGAGTCAACTAATTGTTGGCGGCCTTCAGGTGAAAAGGAAATGATTGCGAACGATGCCGCGCATGCCAACAGGGATAAGGTTTCCTCATTCGAGTTACAAGCAATAATTAAGGCCTGAATGACCCGAGGATTAAAATGCCCCGATGCGCAAACATGGTATAGCGTCGCAGCACAAAATGCCTGAGTTCGACTGCAGGTGGAATTTGCACGGTTCGGGTCTCCGAAATCACGTAAACACCCACTCGCGTTTTTTTCGCACACACTGATAAGTGCTTCTTCCGTTTCATCTGTATACGTACGACTGCTGGTATCACCACGTTGAGCTGAAGAACGCGCTAATGCGTGCAACGTTGCTGCGGCATAACATGCCAGCTGTCGCCGCCATAAGCGAAGGGCTGGAGGTGTTGAAGGTTCAATTGGTCGGAGATTATTCAGGCACAATCTTAAAACTCTCTCTACATGTCTTGGATCCATGAGTTCTCCGGCAATTGAGCATATTGCGGCGAAGAAACGTTCGGGGTCGTCTGGAAATGCCAGATTCAACGATTTATACTCGACAGCCTCGTGCGATTTATCCTCCAGACAAGGTGAACCGTGTTCTTCGCCAAAGTATGACGGGAAGAAGTTGAAGCCATCGATAAGCGCATTTACGACGGTATCGCCATGGACAATTTGTTGAAGTCGCGTTTCGAAAAGCATGTTGCATAGCACAACCGAGTATAAGTATTTCAGTCGTCGTGAATGGGATGGGTCATTAGCAGACGTTGCAATCAGTTTCCCATCGACAGTTTTCAATATCTCTGCAGAATAAGGCCCTTGTCGACCAAGGTTCAAGATCGTGACAAGGATATCTTCTTTGAGATCTTCCACCATGCCTGAATTCCGGGACCGAGAGCTAATACGTCGACTAGCCTGTGGGGTTGATTGGTTATGCGAGGATCCGATGGAGTCATTTTCGACGGACCGGCTACTGTTTCCCTCGTAGTTATCATCATCTTCTCCATCTTCGTCGTCAGTGAATTCGTACTCGTCTCCACTCTCGTCCGCGCTGACGTCACTGTTGACGTGCTGGTGGTCTGGTAGGAGTATCTTTGACAGAATGGGCATAACTTCATTGTATTCCATGAATTGGGCCGTACACGCTTCGTTAAAGCTGAGGTTGTAAATCATCCTGACCATGTTTCGCGTGAATGTTTCTTCTTCGTGAGGCTGTGCGAGCTCGAATAAGTGAGAGCGCTGAACCAGGAAAAGACGTGTCGCCAACGAGATGATATCCGTTGTAACAAATTGGCGTAGGGCATCATCGTTGCTGGAGAAGTTTGCGAGTGCGCGCGAACATGGCGAAGCAATAAGGCCAAGTCGCTCTTCGGAGGCTGCTCCATGGATACGACTTCCGAGGTCCCGCAGCCCGCTCAAGAGTAGCATCGTTATTGTTTTCATTGTAAAAACGTTCATAATACTGTGGAATTCAACATGTACCGAGAAATTAGCAACTGTTGCCGCAATGAGGCGCAACAGACTCGTCGCAATATTCAACGGAATTGGAGGTCCGCTCTGGGAAAGAAGCACATTGCGGTTGATTCCCGAGTGTTCATCTAGAGATTTACATGTTTGCACAGCAAGATTGTACAGAATCTCGGCCGCACCTCCTCGTAAAGCTACCGCGCAACTCACTCGGTGTAGGGCCAAGTTGAACAGTGCCTCTGCTGCAAACTGCACTGTGTCCGATACTGCCACAAGCTGGTTAATAATGGACATGACCCCGGCTTGACTTTGAATTGCATGCGGCTCGCCAACGAAGACTCGCTCTGGAAGTGAGTGCCCAAAGAAGACGATGTTCACGACACATCTAATGGCCAGTTGTTGAAGAGGGATGTGAGGTATCGAGAGCATCGAGAGAAACTCAATGGCGCATTTCGCCTTCATGAGCGTATTTACGTGCCTTTTGATCATGGATAAACGGCACAGGGCAGTGGCACATGCTACTTTCACGGGCACAGCCGGAGACCAACTCAATTCGAGAAGCGCTGATATCCCATCATTGTTCACGAATGCGTCGATCACCGCTACGTCAGAGGTCAAATTGGCAAGCGTTGCTGCACATAGCTCTTGAAGATTACTGTGATCAAGGTCGCTGAGATCCGCAATTTCACCGATCGCTCCGCCTTCAATGATTGCCAATTCGGAGCCAGACTGACATGAAATCTTGAACAGGGATCGCGCGCACCACAGCCGCGCTTCAATGTTGTGGGCCGATGCAAGTCGCTGACCTGCAGAGCCAGGTTTCCCACCTGGATACACTTCCGGATTCGTCAGATGAGTGGAGATTCCATCCCGTGTCATTGACCCACCTCGTGAACTTGCTCGGTTTCGACTTCGTTGCCCAGCGCCACCAGCGCCACGTAGGAGATGCGAACCTGTAAGACCGGTGTCACTAATATTATTTTGACTCCTTGGTGAGGCTAATGCCTTCTTCTCGTACAAAGTTGTTTTCGCAGCGGCGTGCTTCCAGCGGGTTTTACCTGTAGCTGTGGTGTTATTGTTGCCGTTGTAGTTATTCAGAGTCGAGCGTGCCGATAAGAGTGCGTGATTCGGTGATGTAACCACGGGGGTTACGGACGCGTCAATCATGGCCAAGCTTGCATTCTGAGTGTGAACGACGGTAGCAGCCGAGGTAGCGTCGAGTGGGTCCAGCCGAAACTTCATTTCATCTGTGGAAAAGTGATTCGTTGGCAGTGCGACCACACGAGTGGGCAACTTCGCGGGTTTTGCAGCGAAATCCTGCAATAAGTTGCGCGACGAGCAGCCCGACCCTGCCGCGGCCATGGGAGTCGATGCGAGATATTTGTTGCGCACCTTGAGAGTGCCCAATGATTGGACGGCTCGAACCGATCGCGCTAATGATTGAAGCTTTTTTGCTGTTGGGGAAGGCTGGGGAACACAATCCTCATTGAATTCTGTGCCGTTTGCTGTCATCAATGAGGTCCGACTACTGTCCAGTGGCGCGAGTGAATCCGAGAAACCAAGAAGTCCAGACGCTAGCAAGCTAGGGCGTCCTGAGGTGAGGCGTATGGAAGGCTTGAGAGAATCGCCGGAGGCAGCGTCAGGAGCAGTTCCAGGTACTGCCGACTTCCGTCGCTTCATTGTTGTTTAAGGTGAATGGATAGATACGTCACGCCTAGCAATCCGTCTTCAGATAAAAGAGCGGCAACGTCACAGAGGTCACTCGATAGCAAACGCAATTCGATTCATCAGTCCGGCTGACTCTGCTACCATCACAGCCAGTACAAACCGCTTCCAGGCTAGGCTGATAAACACGTTCGCCACCAACCAAAGTAGACACTATTCGCTCGCGAGTGCGCCATTTCATCAACTCAAAAATAGACAATAAGCGTTAAACGGACAATGAATGAGCAGGCTATTGCATCCTGCTGCAATCAGCGATGATACAGCAAGACGCATGAGTGACAAGCATTGTGGGTCGAGAAACACCAATGGTCAGTCACGCAAAAAATAAAAAAAAGAGGCATCGCCAATATCACGATTGTTTATTTCTGCAGCAAGGTAACTAGATGGAGAATGATAGTCACAGAATAACACCGCCATGGTACGATCACAACTCTACCCCATTTCGATTCAGGACTTGCGCTGTGTCGGCAGCCATCGGTGGTCTTTGCTGGCGTTCTTCTTCCGCTTCTTGGCCATGAACTTTGACAGCTTGCCCGTCTCCTGCAAGTCCTTGAACTTGGCCTGGAGTTCCACCGTCTTCTTGTCCTTGCGCTGTGTACATTAGCCGAAACAACAAACAACAAACACCACCCACGAGCAGATAGGAGACATCGCAGTCAGCACCCTCATAGGTGATACTTCCTTGCCTCTTCAAAGACGAGGTGAAGAGATAGAATAGCATGTATCACTGGTCGTACCTTGAGGTAGAACGGGTTCTTGCCGCTCGCCACTGCCTCCCGCTCCTCACGTTTCCGTTTGCTTAGTGCAGTCTGAATCTTATCCTTCTTCTGCTTTTCTGACAGAGCTTGCGATCGTAGGTTGATCTCATGCTGCACAAAAACATTTTAGACACCATCATGGTGAACAATCGGTCAACTGATAATGAAACACCACCACAAAACGCAAAGCCCTCACCAACCTTCAGCTCTTCCTTGCGGGTCTTGCTCTGTGCGTGCTTGAGCTGCTGCTTCAAATCTTTTAATTCCGCTTTCTGTGTTCATATTGTATTTGGGTCGTGTGCGTCATGAAAATCATGTCGTCAGCGATTGATTGATCTTCATACAACCCCATGCCGGTCAATAACGACCACGCCACATGACAGTACGAACCTTGTAGTCATCCAAAAACGCATACGATTTCGCGAACAGGTCCTCATTCAGCTTGCCCGATACAGATTCGAAACGCGGGTCAACGAGTTTCTTGCTCTTGACCTCGACGACATTGCGGAAGCGCCCCACGGCGCGCTTGGACGTGATCTCAAGCGGACAGTTCTTGTTGGCGCGGCGTGAGCGCCGATGATCACCAGCATCTTGGCCTTCAGCGCGTTCAGATGGGTCACCGCGATGCGCGTTCGGGTTGACAGCAAATCCATTCTTCTTCTGGCGCAGGCGCTCTTCCAGGGGCACGTCACGCACCGTCACTTCGGCTGCGGGTGCGGCTCGACTCATATTCGTTCACTTCGCGATGATGACCCACAACGGTTGGAGGTGTCGTTTGCATGCCGGTCCCCTGTTGGAGGCGCGCAGTCCCGTGTATTGATTCTGCTCTAACTCTCAAATTGGGGATATGGAGAATTTGGTAGAGGATATGATATCCTGTGGAATTAAATGTATTTACGAAAAATAAAGAACATAGGTTGTGACAGAGAGAGGGCACGGTGACGCAGCATGGGAATCGATGACGCGGGGCAGTGCGCGATGACGCGGCATCCTCGGGACAGAAAGCGTGATGATCCGGACGACGTGGCGGATCCTTGCGCGAACACCATCATCAGCACAGTACAGGAGGGGACACCACCATATCTCCAAGCAGACTTTTTCCGGTCTATTTTGCACACAATGGTAGCTGAATCTCGCAGCATCAGCCGGGACATTCCAAACCAGAGCCAGCATCGACTTGCGTGCGGTGATCGAATTGGCGGAACTATAGCGGGCCGCTGTGGGACACGCAGTTAAAAATGTACGGCCGCTGAGCCGCTGTACATTTTTACTGTGTGTCAGGGCATCAATGGGATCTTCACGGTTGCACCACCTTCTAAACGCGAAACGGACTATTACAGTACATTCGAGACGTTTCTGGAAGTGTATATCTGCTGCATCACCCGTCAGTGACGTCAGTACATTCGAGATCGCGCGAGCTTCTACACCCCATTCCCATCGCGCTATGCTCATACAGCTGAGAAGGAAGTGAGAACAGAAGGCGCAGGTGCAGTGTGTCCCCCTGATTTCAACAGCAAGAATCAAGCGTCGAGACAGCGACAAAGACGTTTTCTCCACGAAGCAGCCACAGGCTATATACATTGGTACCTCCATCAAGTACCGATTTCGGAAGGGAATCACTTGCTTCAGGTTGTTTCCGAGATTAGGCGCGGACCCCAAGTTCAACGACCGATCCTCACAGATTACGCTTTCTGACCACAAAATACCAAAATAGGGTTGATTTACTCTCAGCATTGGACTCCGTTGAATAGAAATTCAAGTGTACGACATAGAGTATATACCATGTTTTGGTATAACCACTCTATTCCAGGATGCCCTGACGACATAGTGACGTCGCCCACCAAGCACTCGCTCCTGCCGATGATGTCATTTGGCGACAGGCCCAATTCAGCAGCTTTCATTGGTGGTATATTTGTATACCGTCATTAGATTGGCTGAAAAAAACGTTTACGCCCCAGACGGAGGAATCAGTTACGCCCGTTTGGACGGAGGCCAAAACGAGGGGACAGTTGGAAGAGGAGATCAAAGGGGAGGAGGTGGTGGTGGGTGGGGTATCCATCCATCCGTGTGAGCAGTCACGAGGCAGCAGCAGTAGTGCCATTCCCGAATTTCCCAGCTTCCGTTTCCGTCTTCCACGCGTCGTCCTCCCCCCCACGTTATCCACTCAAGCAATCACCATGGAGGCCGTCATGCGCAGCAACAACATGAACGCCCACAAGCAGCTGAGCAGCTTCGTGTCTCTGGGCGAAAACGATGAGATGACGCAGCTCATTCTGGAGGTGAGTGCAAAGTGACGAGGCTGAATGCAGCGAGGGTATACACATTACGTGGTTTTGAAGTGCGTGAAGCGGAAGACTCATCTTGTTTTACACTATGATAGGAACTCTCACTCCCGCGATACTCGTTCATGAACGTGGCGGCCGACATGGCCGTGTCGCCGTCCAGCAAGAAGGAGCTCGGCCTCAACTCGATCAAGGAAGACGGTCAGGAGATGGACGAATAAATTAATGCACCGAGAGGTTGTTTGTCCGTGACCAGACACCACACCCTACATGGATTCAACACACACACACGCACACACGTAACGTACGAGGCGAGCAAACGCGCGGGCCAACCACCACATGAGTCGGGAGTATTTATTTGCGTAGCCTAATGAACCATTTATTCATACCAGTACAAATCTTACGTCCATTCCACTGTTGTTGATTTGCCACACGTTTGTGTTGGGTTCATCACGACCACGATCACGATCCAACAGCTACGGATTCCTGGCGCAACGCCTTACTGGACGCATGGTTGCTATCAATCCACTGCTTGATGTCTTCTGGGATCTCTGGCGCAACACCGGTGTTGTCACCCCCACTGACCGTCAGTTTATCGACAATATTGCCTGGATTCAGCACGCCAAGCACCGTGTTCTTGACAATCACGATCGCGTTCACGAAGCGCTGGTGGGTCTTTGCATTCTCGGTGACGAATCGATGCTCCACGTAGAAGGCGCGGTTATCCCAACAAATCAGTCGGGTTTCCAGCGTGAATTTCTGGCCCAGAGACAGCTCGCGTCGATACCGCACGGTCTGAGCGCCTACCACGAGGTTGCCGCCATTGGAGCGGATCGCGCTCCACACGCCATTGTGCTGTGACAATAATGAATGAACCCGTATCATACACCACGAGTGGTCGTGTATTGCGACAACAATAGATGCAATCCAGTTAGAAACCAGTTGTATCCTTCGTCAGAGACATGGCACGAGTAGAAAACAGCAACGTACATGCCATAGGTGCCGACGACCAAAGCCGCACTCGCGCAGGTAGCGCGCGTTGTTGCAATGCGCATTACGATCGATATCGGTCAGGGTGACGCGTCCATGCAACTGACTCGTCGCGAAAAGGTGCTTCTGAGGGATTTGGCGTGTGTTATCGATCAACTCGCGCACACTCCACACCGCCAGGCGGATAAAATACCACCCGTCACAGCCGAGGAACCAACCAAGCGCGCCGCACCACACAGCCACCGTTAATGGAGCGGCTCCGCGTAGCGCATATGCTGCGCACAACGCTGTCACCACTGGCGGGATTGCGAGCAGCGCGAATGTACCCGCTTGCCGCCATTTGCCCATCTTGTCAAATGCGCTGCCCGAATGTTCACCGTTTTTGGTTGGTGGTGTGACACCACCAGCATCATCTCAAGTTGAGATGATGCTGGTGTTCCTTCGACGGTAACCGCTACTCTGTACGTATGGCCAGTATAGTACTATATGGACCGTATAGTACTGTTTTCCTGTCCCGTGTACCCATGTTTGGTATACATCGACTAGATCCTTTAAATCAGTATTTACTAGTAACCCGCGCTGATTGGCTGAAAAGGTCGTGGCGTTGCTCTCTTTTTTGGCGGCAACACCCACTGTACGCAATAGCAAGCCAAAGGCAGCGAGCGGGGAGGGAGGAGCATTACCGCAACACGGACATGACGTCTCGGCGAAGCGCGCGTGCGCGCGAGCTGGAGGAGGCCGTGCTGGAGCTATGCGAGCGTGCACCAGAAGACCAGACGCCCGGTGACAAGCAGCGCCTGTATGGGCTTGTGGGGCAATTCCTGCTCACCGGCCCGAACGCGCATTGGTGGTGCACGTACCCAACACTCATGACGTATATGGTGAGGCTGTTGGAGCTGTATCCAGAGCCTGTGAGTGTGCGCGTCTTCTATAAAAGCACAGCCCGCCAGTTGGGTCTCTGCCGAAAATGGTGCGTCGCAAATGAAGCGTGTGCAAGTAGCCGTGGCTTGAGAGGGTTTACTCTCTCCACTCTCCATACGCGGCAATCGCATGGGCCTACGATGCATTTGGGAACACCTGTCATCCTGACGCGTGGTTCTTGTGACATTGTAGCGTGGATGCATATCATGCATCGCTGCCAACCGTCCGTGCAGAGCTTGAATTTGAATTCACGGAAAGCTCGGTGCGTGCGTTCTTCCAAAAGATTTCGCAACTGGATGCGGACCGGATCCGCGAGGTATTCACTGTCAAGACATCACCGGGGCTTACGATGACCACCGCATCTCGTGACGGTAGCGATCAAGTTCGTGCCATTGAAACGGCGTTGTACGAGGTGCTGCGCCAGCGGCGACTTTGGTCCGACTTTCGTATCATCCGCGTGATCTCCAAATGGATCACGTCCAATCCAGCGCAAAGCAAGGATTCGATCGATACCTCTCCACTCCGACACTGTCCTGGCGTGTATCAGTGGCTAGTGTCCCCTGACTCTGGTATCAGGTATGTTGATTTCCTTGTTAATTCGTGACGTCGTCGTCGAAGAGTTGAAGCCGCATACCAATCGCGGTGTAATTGTGTCGGGTTGGTGATCGGTTATCTATGATACTTCTAGAGCATGGGCGACATCGTTGGTCGCGCACTTTGGTCATATCGACATGTCCACGGACGTTTCAAACGGAGAACCGGAACGAGCCGTGGATGGTGTGCTCGATGAATGGATGTATATCCTGGAAAACAACTCTTTTAATGTATCCTTGCTCAGCTTGGATCTTCCAGCCACCGAAGAACTCCCGTTGGTAGGACCCTATCCATGGAGAACGAGCAATTGTGTATTTTGCGATTGCAATATCATGGTGTTACGTTGAATGGTTCATCTCATTGTTTTTTTCGGTCCCAACAGTTCCTGGATACATCTACTTGCGTCAAGACACCGACAAATCAGACCCTCTGGGCCGCATTGGATACCGTCATGCAGGTTGGTGCTTCCACGATGGCTGTACAAGTTGAATTCTTCATATGCAACGCTTGCTAACTCATGTTGTTAATGAACATTGTTTACAAATTCAGCGCATGAATGAGGACAGTCTCGAGTCTATGCTCGAATCATACGATAACCTCCCGGACTTGGTGTTTAACTACCTCAATGATGCTGACCCATCCGCCACCAACCCCCAAGTAACATTTGTTGTACGTACACTATAGAGGTTTGGCGTTGCGTAAGTGTTATCTCGCTTATTGACCCCGTCCATTTTATTGTCGTCGAATAGATTGGCAAGTGTTACGGCAGTTTAATGAAGTGCTTGGGTCATCGCTACTGGAACCATACAGTGCATACCCCCAAGGTTGTTTTGGACATGATTCTGCAACACTGTTGTGTGCCCTCCTGGCGCGTATTTGTAACGAAGCAGCTCCTGGAGCTGCTTCCTCCATTGTTGCACTCGATGCGCCCACCGTCAATCACCGTTAACGAGGTATTGGCATCGCATACGTGCTCCTTATAAACGATATTCAGAATCTTGTTTGGTTGCTAACGCCTCTGTTTTTCTGAAGTCGAATAAAGGCAATGTGGAGGCTTATTTCGCAGCTCGAGAACGAGTACTGTTGCTGCTAATTGATCCATCGCGTCGACCAGCTCACTTCAAGGAGCAGGTTGTAAATATTGCAGCGGGAAGGGCCGTGTCAACCATTATTTGTGATTGCTACGAACCTCGCCTGGCAGCATTGACATCGAAACCTACGGGGACAGGGGATACTAACGTACAACCACGCGACGACGGTGCACTTCCGGAACAAAGTCTCGTGGATTACTCTGTGGCTGAGAGTGCATTTTGGTGGCCGTGTGGACCGAAATTTGCGTCTTTGGAGAAATTCTGGATGAATTATCTTTTTGAACTATTGGTCAACCCGCAAAACGTAGCTTCTCTTGTCGACCACGTTGCAGTGACGTATTCCACCGTGCTATCAAAGCATCTCAGCTTAGCACGTGACAATATTTACTCTGTCCTGATCGATTTGACTCTCCCACCAGCGGTTCCAGTGCCTTCAGTACCGATTGTGACACAACTACTGGAGAAGGTGTGTGCTTGGAAAACAATCGCGACGATCCCAATTCCTGTTCATGGTGCTCTCTTTGAGTCAATTGGCGGAGCTGCCGAGTTGTTGAACGCCATTGGGATGGCTAACCAAGATGGCGCAGCAGATCAAGCTAAGCAGGTGCTCCGTGGGCTCCAAGCAACAATGGTCAAGTACGAATCCGTTGTTGGGGCGTATTTAGAGCGCATTGGTGACGAAGTGCTTGTGAAAGGGCTATCCAATCCATTGCACTTTCCTGTCGTCGCCCAACATGTTACACTTTGCTTATTGAGTCCAACTAAATCTGTGGATCACATCATCAAGAGGTATGTAAGACGTTCGGACTATATTACCAGTGACGTGTCGTATGAGCTGCTTCTGACGTACGGACAATTGTGTTCATAGATTGCTGGGTAATGCTACAGCTAGTAAGACTGCACCGGATCGTGTGGCATCACCATTGGAATCAATGCTAGTGGCCGTACATCGCAACACGGAGGCATACCTACGAGGAATGTTCAACATTTTGCAGACGCTTCGTGTAGTTGATTTCGCACTCACAGTGACTATACCGACAATGAAGAAGACGATATTTACGTGGTCAAAGGTATTTGATATGCTTGGAGGAGATGTGCGCAAGGTTATGAGCAGCCAATTGGGCTTCGGGAACAATGGAGATTCGACGACGTCCAGTACGACATCTGCAGGAAATGCCCCGACTGGACGAGCAATAAGTCTACAAAGACTGCCGATATTGCTAGGAGACCTCATTGTCCAGCTACTCAGTCAAATCTACGGACTCGAACATTCAAGCGACAGAAACGCGACCGCCAATTTGGATGAAGCATTCTTGACCCAGTGCCTTGATTTTGGGATATCATTCTGGGCATTTTGTTCAACCGATGCTGCAGCACTATCGGCACCAACATCTGAGCCTACCTCCACGATGGCGTCCGTTGCGTCATCTTCCAGCAAACGGTTCAGTGGGATAATATTGCCACTGATCCAGTGTATGGAACACGCCGGTGCGGCAGAGAAGAGACGTGCCGTGGAATTACTCATGCTTGTTCTTGAAGGCTTCCTTCGTGGTGGAGTCCGAATAGATGACACACTGCTGCGTAGACTGGAAGTCCTTCAGAACTCAACAAGTGTGGCATCAATCAAATCAAAGCGATCGACCGATTTTGGACGGGTGGTGCGGAAGCTTAAGCAAGTGACCGTTGTTTCGCGTTTTTTTCAGCCGCGTTCCACAAAGCAACCCAAACATCAAATCTCGACACAATCCAAACATCCGTTGCCAATACAGTCACGGCTTAACAATACAAGCTCGTCAAGTTCGTCATCCAGATTTGTCGACTTGACCAAGGATGATGATCTGCTTTCGGCGCAAAATCGACCGATGAGCGCACGAGCAGCTGCTCGCGAGCAAGCCCGATTGGCGAGTGAACGAAGTGCAGCCAGCACAATATTTGAAACTGGGGCGCCAAAGCACGCACATAGTTTTTACACTGAAGATGATATGGTTGGTGGCTCAGCATCCAGGAAGAGTGGTTCATCGGATACTGCAAAGAAAAATCGCACAACAGCGCGTGGTACATTCAGTATTTCACAAGTGGTGAAGGACATGCCACTATCCCATCTTACCGGGCGTGCTGACGCTGACTCTCGATCCCATGGCGGAACTAGTGGCCATTCTCGGGGGCAGGAGAAAGAAATCGATTCTGATGATGATGACGACGACGACGATGACGACGAATCAGCGACGCATTTGACAGCACTTTTTCACAAGATTAAGAGCACCCAAAAACCTATCCCGAGTTGCTCGTTGATGCCATTTTACCGTCATTTGCTGCAAGTGTGCATGCCTACGCTATTGACAAGAGATTTTGATGATGACCGTAACAGCGGAAACCGAGAGCTAATTGCCCCAGCGCTTACGTTTAACAAAAATTCTGAGTACGTGAACGCATTCCTACCTCTGTTGCTGGAGGAATGTCATAACGAGGTTCAAGAAGGACTTCAACGATGCTACTATAGTGCAGGCGGTGGCCGTGGTTCCAGTGACAGTCACTTGATGCGGTACGAATCTGAAAAGCCGCGCGAGGGCATGAGGTGTATCAGCCTAAGTGTCGTGGAGGCTGCAGAAGCATCAACGAACAAGACCAAGAACGCCCGGTTTGGTCGTCGGGAGAAGCTGTTCCGCAATGCGGATGTCGTTCTTTTGCGGGCCATAGCAAACGATGGGGGAAACAGTGGTGGGAATGGTAGACGCCGACGAAGGGGTGGAGGTGGTCAAGCCAATGAGTTTCTTGGCGTAATCTTGATCAGTGAGACTGAGCGCGACAAGAGACGACAGAGTGGTGGGGGTGGTAATGTTAAACAACAGAACGGGAAAGACAGCAAAAACAACTCGAACGGGAATGACGAGGAGTTGGTGAAAGTTCTCTTCCTCAATGATGGTGAATTGGAAAGCGTGACAGGCGATATTCCAACGTTCCAGATGGAGGCTTTGGCTGCTGGCGCAATATCGGACTCGGAATGGCGTGTTACGACACTGGGTAATCTTGTCACCGCGGCTCGCGAATATGTGGCACTGCGTTCGGTGGATATGTTTCCTGCGCATCTTCGGTCCACAATTTTGACGCCGAACGAGTTTAAGTCGACCCAAACGGAGCTGTTGACCATGACAACAGTGTTAGACGAATTGCGTATGCTCAAATCTCATGACAGTGACAAAAAGATCGCCAGGTTGTTGAAGAAATTGGGCATGATGGATGTAACTCTCACAGATCTCAGGGTAAGTGGCAACTAAATATGCAAAGACCGTCACTGGTAAATGGAGTGATGATTATGTAGTCTGTCGTACCGTTCGGTTCTCCCCCCAAACGCCTGTGCTAATGTGTGTCCATGTTTAATCCACAGTCAACCAGCATCGGAAAAGCAGTCAATAAATTACGTAAACACGAGGATAATACTATCAAGAAGGCGGCAACTCAATTGAAGGATAAGTGGACTGCATTGATGGATGCACGCGATGCACTAGACGCACCGCCGCGCTATGTACCTAATGATCTATGGAGCGCTGTCAAGACGCAGTACAATCAATCTCAGCTTCAATCCGTGCACAGTGTGCTCAATAATTATCGGACCGGTCTCAGTTTGCTGCAAGGTCCTCCTGGAACGGGCAAGACAAAAACCATTATGGGCCTTCTAAGCTGTTTCCTAGCGATGAACGTGCCAGCATCTGCGGTAGCATTGCGGCCATCCGCATCGAGAGTCCACGAAGAAATGCGCAATGAATCTGCTACGGCATCTATCCCAGCACCCTCTGCCAAAATGCCATCAACAGGAAGTTTCGCCAATTTTGAGAAAGCGCGCGATATGGCGGTCACACAAAGTGGTGGATCTAGTGGTGGTCAACGCTCGAAACCAGTACTTGCACCCGGTTTCTCGCTTGCTGGTGTTGCTACAAGTTCTAAAATTCTTCATCGAAGTGAGGCAGATGCGTGGTCGGGTGCTAAGCCGCGAACTATGCAGTCGCTCAAAAGTGTGAGTTCAGTTCGCAGTCGCCTAGAGCAAAAATTGACCTCAAACTCGAAAATGTCGTCATCAACGGCTGCACGCTCAAATCCGTCGGGAAGCGCTTTAGTACGGCGCACCATGCTCGCTCCATCCGTCGTATCAGCTGCTGCACGGCGAACATGCCACGTGCTTTTATGCGCGCCCTCCAACGGAGCTGTGGATGAACTAGTTCTTCGTATCGTAACAGACGGGTTGATGGATAACACGGGCAAGTCTGTAAGTGTACGTGCGCCAAGCGTACACAATCAAGCACATCTGAGCGATTCGTCTGGTGGTCAACAGCGACGATCAATCGTGCGACTCGGATATCCTGGTGAGGACGCACCAGAAAGTGTGCGAGCTGTGTGTTTACCGCATATTATCAAACAAGAACTTGAAATCCACCCAAAGACCATTGAGTTGCGCCAGCTGCAGGATCGACAACAGACGCTACGCAATTCTATTCGCGAATTTCACAACAACAAAAACACGGAAGCTGCAGCCGATACGACGGACGCAACTGATACAACTGAAACAGGAGAGCAGGGCGAAAAATCAAAACGGCGTGGTGGAAACTCACGAAAGGCTTTGGTCAAGATGCACTCGGAACTCACAGAATGCTCAGGACGAGTTCGTCGTCTACGTGATGAAGCATCCAAGTTGTATACCAAGCTCACGGCGGCTATTCTCTGTCGAGCTAGTATTATTGCGTGTACGCTGTCGAAAGCGGGAAGTGGTCCATTGGCGTCACTACCTCGTGGATTTGACGCTTTGATTATTGATGAAGCCGCACAGGCTGTCGAGTTAAGCACCTTAGTCCCTATCCGAGAGCGTGTTGCACGGGTTGTTCTTGTAGGTGACCCGAAGCAATTGCCAGCGACGGTTAAAAGTGTGGCGGCAGCCGCAGCACGTTACGATCGCTCGTTATTCGAACGAGTCGCGGAAAGTGGCGTGGCCCCCTCGATGCTACGTGTTCAATATCGCATGCACCCTTTTCTTCGCGAATTCCCGTCGAAGCGTTTCTATGGTGGCATGCTTACAGATGGCCCCAGCGTTATGGAACGTGTTCAAAAAGTATGTGGTGATGTGTACAAGCACACGCTCTTCCAACCATTCATGCTCTACGACCTGGTGGACACTCGCGAAGACGAAAGCAGTGGATCCAAGTACAATCAAGCCGAGGCAGCATTTTGTATCGAGTTGTGTGCGGCATTGTTTACGATGTGCCCCTCTTTACTCAGCAAGAAATGGTCGGTGGGATTTGTATCACCATACAAGGAACAAGTGCATGTCCTTCGACAGCACGTAAGCCGCTCGTCTATCCCATCCTCACTTTCGATCGAAGTGAATACTGTCGATGGCTTCCAGGGACGTGAGAAAGATGTGATTATATTCTCTTGCGTTCGAGCCTCTGAGCGAGGTGGTATTGGGTTTTTGAAAGATATTCGTCGTCTGAATGTGGCTATCACGCGTGCACGGTTCTGTCTGTTCGTTGTGGGGAACGTGCGTACGTTGCGACGCGATGAAACGTGGCGTGCTTTGGTTGACAGCGCCCAGGAACGACGATTAGTAATTAAGGCTACCACCAGTGGTAATAACTCAAGTGGCGGGAAGAACAGGTTGCCGGCGATGTCAGCATCGTCATCATCAGTGGCGGCTTCAGGTTTTGCTCGTGTGATTGAAGAGATTAAGCAAGATGATCAAGGTTTGAAAACTCATTTCGAGCAGATGCACGACAAGATTACCAAGAAATGGCAAGCATCCACGGCATCTGGAGGAACCGCTACGAATACAATAACGACAACCGAGAAGAAGAAGGAAGCTGGTCGAGATGGGAATAGCCGAGATGTGGTCATGGACGATGGTGGAGATATTCCTCAAGGTTTAAGCGTGATATCAGAGGCACATGTTTGTGCAGACGACGGCCACCGTCATCGCGACGCAAATGACCGTGGAGACAGGGATATCGCCAACAAGCGACGACGAGTCGAAGTGTCAGATACCAAGGTGGGTCGTTCGGAAGACAGTTCGCATGCATCACGCGACACATCGCGTGAGCGGTCAGCACAGACTTCGTCAACATCAACATCCTCGTCGTTGTCATCAAAGGACTTGAAACGGCCAGCATCGAATGACACATCGCGTGGTCGTGATGCATCTACTCATGCCCGAAGCAAGACAGCTCGCACGTCTGAAAAAGACTCGCACGGCGATAGTCGTCGATCGAGTAGTTCGCGCGACGAGCGTCAAAGTTCTCGATCTGGCAATGCCGCACTGGATCACCGCACACCTCGGTATCAAGTAGACCAACGATCCGCTGCTGCGAAAGAGCACCGTCAGAGAGTATCGTCGTCAGCGCATGATCGCGATGAACACCAGCCTCGTTTGGTGCGAAGCACGAGTACAACCAGCAACGTCAGTAGCAATAGCGACCGTGGCAGTGAATCCTCGTCTCAGCACACGTCCCGTCCATTGACTACGGTGCCTTCACAGCCCAACACGCGCTCTGATGCATCAATTCTGGAACGACGGAAACACGAGGACCGTCAGGCACGTCTTCGTGCAATTCGTGATGGGCGGACGCTGCCCGGGAGACCAGCATCGTCGCTGATGTCGCATGGAGGGCGTGTCGTTCAGCTTGCTCGGTCTTCAGCAACGACCGGAGGAGCGGATTCGCGACGCGCAATACGATCAGGTGCAAGTAGTGGCGGCTTGTTGAGTAGCATTCTCGGTGCGTCGTCTAAGCTCTCGGATGCGACTTCACGTGTTCATGACAAGGCGAGCGGCCACCGTGGGCAAGTTGAATGAAAGGGAGCCGGCCTGACACCCAAGACAGTATTGCGTTCGCGCATTTGCAACACCAGTAGGGAGAGAATTTGTACTTACTCCAATAGTAGAAACGAGAGGTATTGTGTAAAATCTCCTCCGAGACAGGGTTTACAATCGTCTCCCTTTTTTTTTCTTCTGTTGGGTTCTCTACTTTCTACTTTGAATGGAAAGGGCGTACTTGCCCATCCTCTGTGTCATTCTACGTCTACATGACAAGTCGCATGAGCGCGGCCCCGACGGCCATGATGGTACCAGCAAAACCTACGGCGTATTGCAGCATGCGCTTCTCCACCTTCTCCATGGAGAGCCGCAAATCGTTGAGTGTTTCATCCTCAGCCTGCTTTTGCAGCAAAAACTAGATCACATTCGAAGTAGCACGCAAATTCATAGGTGTCAGCGCTCTCTGTCAGTCGTTGTGCATGCATCACGCGAC
>JAADWT010000288.1:0-24655 GCA_023336285.1 Pythium grandisporangium
AAAAAAGTTGATTGTGTTTCTTCAACTCTTCTTCTCTCCTTGTTCTGGTTTGCCAACGCGCCAATCGAGATCGTGTGTACCCAGAGATTAATCCCATCCGGTTTAAGACGAACGACTGTCGGAGAACCCTGATTGGTGGCACGTTATTCAACCAAGGCTATCCAGTCTGATCATTGGAGACGCACCCGAGGGCCGAACGGACTGCACCAAGCCCTTGATTGTCTCTGATCCATCTAAGCGCTCATACACGACACTTACCCCAAGCTGTCAGCATTCACCACTCACTAACCTTGTGGGAATCGAACCCACACCATTTGAAATCCTAAGATCTACACCACTCCGCCACCGTGTATGCCAAATCACAAAATGGCATACGCATTGTGCATCCCATGTTGAAGTGCGTGGGTTGACTTACTACCGGCCCTTCGAAGTATTAAGTGTTGGTTAACCGCCCAGTACCTGTATTATAATCGTATTTTACGTCAACTTCTTGTATTTCAGTGTTTTAAACAATTTGAGTCACCTTTTGGAATTTACCCAAAACAAAAATACGAAAAAGCAGTAGCACTCACATATTGTAATAAGTTATATTAGTATTGATCTCTATAGCAAGTATAGGCAACCGGATGATATACTTGGGCCTGCTATACAGGTATACGACGGGCATGCGAGGGCAACGACACCCATTCAGCAGAGCAGGGAAAGCGGGGCGTCTCTCTGGTAGATTCAGGGTTTCCTTCCTTCCGTCGAAGTCAACCAGCATGGGCTCGCACCTGTCGCTGGCCGTGTCGGTGACGACGCTGGTGACCACGGTCATCTACTACTACCGCATGGTTGTCCTGACCGAGCTCACGGCGGAGGCGTCGCTCTTTAACACGCTGTATGCCGAGTATGCGACGCCCGAGATGATGGACGCGCTGCGGTAAGTGATCGAGTTGCAGAGTAATCACACGAGCGACTCACTCCTGAACCTGCGGTCCACACGCACGGGTGTCCCATTAAATGGAGAGCTGGCAATTTTCTAGTTTGAAATCGCTGGCAAAGTCGATGACGGTGGCGGTAATGTTGTTGCATGTACGTTCCATGCTAATGTGATGGATGCCTGTGATTGCGCCGCCGGCTCCCTTCATCTATGGATAGGTCTGTGGAGGATTTCGCGCACGACTCGGCGATAACGGAGACGCAGATCGTCTGCAAGCAGCCCGACGAGCGGTTGTGGGACAAGAAGCTGGACCACGACTGGCAGCGCCTGCTGCATTGGTACGTCTATGAGGTGCGGCATGAGTCATGCCGCACCTCAAAGACGCATGACAGACAGGTGGTCCGATCTGTATGCTGACCAACAATGATGCTTTGTCTTTTCTAATTCTCCACCACCACCACCCAGGTATCAGAAGCTCGTATACTTCCACCGCATGAACCTGCTGAGCGATCGCTTCTACGAGCAGTTTCCCGGACCAAGTAAGTGCGCACCCTCCTTTGCTTGCTTTTTCTCGCTAGCTCTTTCTTGACCGATCGACCTGCTCACGTGTGTGTTTTGGTGCATGTCCTCCTTGTGACCCCTGTGCTCCTCCACCTCCATCGACGTAGTCCGCGCGCGTCATTTTGTCAACCACGTGGAGCCGTTCGCCATCAATTCGTGCCAGTACTTTTACGAGGTACGACGAGTACGCCATCCCCCCGCCTCACCGCGCACTGTGCACTGGACAGTGTATATACCCTCATCTCGCTGACTCTATCTACTCATGTCGGGGTGCCCTCGTTGTGTCATCGGGCACCTCTAGAAGGAGAAGAACTGCTCCGAAGTCTTTGACTACCTTCGGGCGCTCTACGAATTCCCAGCGCGCCGCGTGATTCAGTGCGATGGTACCAGTGAAGCCCCCGATGCCGCCGCTGCTGATGCCACCAAGGACGAGCTGTAGATCACCATTGCGGCACCGTTTTCTCTCACCTGACAGGCTAGGTGCACCACCATCATGCAGCAGCTGCAGTCATTCTTAACGTCTTCCTCCGTTCCTTTTCCGTTTCCATTTCCTCGCGTCAACTTGCCTTCCTCCATTTCGCAGCAGTGTCCCACACATCCACCCACGAAACGAGGTACAGGAACGCATACAAAGTCAAAGGGCTTCCGCATCGGTATTAATAAAACAGAAATCATCAATGCAAATCGCCGTCACCTATCCTAATCTTTACTGAGTGCTACTAGAGCTGAAAGGAACTTGGCCTGGTCGGCTGTGCGGTGCACATACACAATCTTGTCGCCGCTAAAGGAAAAGTTGCTCACACCCTCGATCGTTACGCGCTTGCCCTTGACGCTGTCGATCAGTTCCAGAAATTCCTTGTTCATGCTCACGCCCGCGCTCTTGACCAGGCCGGAAAACACCCAGTGGACACGAAAGTGCTGGCTGCGTGGACCGCCGCTGTCCACCTTAGCGTGGTGCAAATGCACGTCCCGGAACAAGTACGTCGTGCACAGGTAGTCCAGCACCAGCGCGTCCTTGCCACGCAAGTGCACTGACGAATTTTGCGGGCCGCTGACGATCGAATCGTCGCGGAAATACTGCATGGTGGAGAAGATATCGCCATTGTTGTACGCCGTCTCGACGGCCTTGATGGTTTGCAGTCGCACGGCCTGCAGCTGACTGTATTCTCGGTCCGTGATGGTCAGTACGGCACTGGCCGTCGCGCCCGAGTCCTTCTTCTCCAGCGAGCGAATCTCCTGCACCAGCATATCACGGTGCTGCTCCAGGCGCATCTTCTCCTCCTCGAGGTTCGAGATACGGTCCAGCTTGCGCTGACGGCTCTTGCGCGCCGCGATGCGGTTCCGTTCGCGGCGCAGGCTCGTTTCCTTGTCACCACCGCCATTCTCGCCACCATTGCCCTGCGAGTGCTCCGAGTCGGACTGGACCGAGCCAGTGGTCGAGTCCTGCGTGGGGCGCGAGCCCTGCAGGTACGGGTTATTGTCGTACGACGACGTCGGTGCGATGGCCGTGGGGCCCTTGGCGTACTTGATGCGGTTGGCCATTTGGTTTAAGCTCTCCTTGGTCAGCGGCGGGTAGTAGTCCTTGCCGGCCGCTGGGTTGGGCTTGTGCTTCTTCGTGGCGCGTGACTGCGGCTGCAGCGCCAGGTTGTTCACCACGGGCCGCGACGAGTAGCGCGCCTGCTGCGGGTCCTCGTACTGCCCGAGGCTATGGCCGTGGCCGTGGCCAAGCCCGTTGTAGTGACCGCCGCGCGGCGTGACCTCGGCCGTGTTCATGCGACGTCCGGCGCCGCTCGTGCTGGCGCTGCCGCCGCTCGAGTGGTGCATCTCGCAGACACCGTCAGCCACCGCCGGGTTCGAGCAGAGCGCGATCACGCAGCGATGTAGCGAGCCGGCAAGGCGAGGCGCGCCATTCGTACTGAGTCGGCGATGACTCATGGTCGAAGATGAAGGTGTGTGTGATAGAGAGAGAGAGAGGTTTCTTGCGGTGCTGTCGCTGGACTGGTGGGGTTGGCGACCGAACGAAGAGTGAGACTGGTGTGTGGGTTTTTTCTTTCACAACGGGCACGTCAGCATAGTGAGCGCAAGTGAGTGCGAATTCGTCCAGAGAGGCTCCGCTCTTCTCCATGGTGGAGGCGCCTCCTCCCTATCTATAGTGAGGGTCCGTCAAATGGGTTCGCGTAAAATTGGGTGAGCGACGAGCTGGGGCCAAGGGCTACGGGACGAGGAGGGGAAGAGAGGGGTTTCCACGGAAAAAGACCAGCTAAAAAGCGACAGGATGGGAAGGGGCTGTGGGGAGGAACGAACAAGAAGTAGGGACATGCGTGAATGTATGGACGAACGAGAGGCGAGATGCTGAGCGAAAGGGGTGGGGGACGAGAGAGACAGGGAGATCGAGGTTTTACTGATGAGGCTCTGGCTGGACGTGGATCATTCGTGGGAGAAACATCCAAAAGCTATACCCAGTGATTTATAGATATAAGTCAGCTAATTTATAGACGATTTGCCTAAAATGCACCTCAATTTACCTGGGTCCCACACCGTTCCATTTCAGCGAAGATCTTCAATTTTGGATGACTCTCTTCAAGAGAGTCATCACCAATAAGAGAGGTACACGTTGGTCGGTCGGTCACTGGCCATAGCAATAGCAAAGCGAAAATATGTTCTATTTTTTCATATTTCTGCTTTAAACTTAGTATATCGAATTTCCCGGAACATAGTCTGTCACAGGCATTTAATACTGCAACCACTCAAGGTTACCGATCAGCTTAAAGCGGTATTCTATATGATACTTCGACAAAATGAGGTCGTGCCACTCCATCGTTAAATAACTCCTACTGAACTTGTGGTTAGGTTTTAGCGTATTGTTGAAGTGTGCGGATGTGACGGTTATCAAACTAAAGTACATTATGCAGATCGTGGACGAGTATCCGCAAACAATGACGTACTTTAAAAAAAAAGTGATCTGAGGTCATAATAATAGCAAAATTGTGCGTGAGTGGGGCACCTGCTCATATCGAGTGCTCCACTCATACACCAAAAATCCAGAAAGTAACGATATTTACAAGCATAAATACAGAAATTCCATCTCTTGCCAATCAAAAACCGAACGTCGGAATGGACGACACCATCTCGTTCCAAAGCTCTCGCCCCGGCAGTATGCGCTCCGAAGGACATTCTAGAGAGCGTAAGGTGGCGATCGATCATGCTCCAGGGGTTACCCATCCCCCTTCCCCCAGGTTCTCGCTCACACGCCGAGTCGTTTAAGGTCACTGTTTCAAGGGGATGAGTGACAGTTCTTTATATTTCGGACGTTTTTCCTGTATTTATGTAATTGTCTCTGCCTTTGTGCATGCGAAACCATGCAGGTTTGTTCTGGGTATCAAAATGCTTACGGTAATTGCAGTGTCGATTCCCGACAATTGTTAACAGATATAATTGAAGAATCCTTTATTGCTGTAGCTATCATGTTGATAATTGCCATAAGGCATCTAACGGTGCTATCAGCACACAAAAAAGAACTCGCCCGTTCTTTTTTTAATAAATAAAATGGACTTGAATTGTAATTTGAGTGTTGGAAATCCGTGAGGTACAAAGACTCGCGCTAAATGTCGATCATGAGTTTAAACACCGCATACCGAGCCGCAACAATGCGAAGATTAGCGTACGTGATGGAGAGATTTTTAGCAAACGCATCCCCGAACCTTGCTATACTGTATTGGCTCACAGCCTACCGGTACCAACACGTACTAACTTTATGCCGCCGAGCAGCAGCGAAGCCCTCCGAAGGTCGGTCGGCCGGTAATTTCTTGGTCGGCCGACGGTCGTGGCACAGCGGCCAGCCCTTCCCAATTCGTGGCTCGTGCCTTTACCCCCAAACCGTTAGGAAAATCGAGCGCCCGGTTTACTCAGTTTTTTTAACGCTTTCTTTACTTGCATAGACACCCTACTGTACAATGTAGTAGGACCTCTACGTACAGTCAAGAAAAAGTGAGAAAAGTGAGTTTCTGTAGAATAGACACGCAGCGCTTGAACACGCCAGCGCGCGTATTTCTAGCGCTCGGATGGGGTGGGCGCGTGCGATGCAGGAACCCTGACGTTGGAACAAAAGGATAGGGACTGTGCAGTTCATCGCGGCAGTATGATGCCGATGCGTGCTGGACGAGCCAACGCCGTGCGTGGCCAAGGCGGCTGGACCCGGCGCTGGGCATTGGCAGCCAGTCGTTCGTGGTCATCTGCAAGAGCTGGGGCGGCAAGGTCGGCTGCGTCGGCGTGCGCCAGCCGCCGCGCGGAAGAAGAGGCAGCTGTGCGCGCCTGTGTGCTGGCCATGCTGGCCCAGGAGCAGGCGCTGCTGTTCGCCGTGGATGACGCGCAGTACGTATACACCAGCGCACTCGTGGGCGGCTCCGTGGGGCAGCACACGCGCCACGCGCTGGACCACCTGCGGAAACCGCTCGAGGTCTTCCACGCCGCGCAGGACCAGCAGCCGCAAGATGAAGAAGCGCCTGCGCTTCGTGTGATCCGCTATGACCTGCGCACACGCAACACGCTGGTGGAGCACGAGCGCGAGGCCGCGCGGCGCCAGATTGACGAGATCCGAGACAACCTACTGACGCTGCGTAGGTGACCAATGCTCCCCCCCCTGGCGTGGTTGGCCCCTCTACATGTTTCTCTGACTTGAGGTGTGGTGGATGACGTTTGCTGATCATTACCAGCGCCAAGTGCACTGCGCCAGCCCGTCCAGGGCGCGTTCATGCTGTCCGCGGATGGCGCGCAGGTCGCGTTCGAGTCCACGCTGAGCCGCGAGCTGGGCTTTGCCGTGCACCACGCCATCCACCACAACGCCATGATCAAGGTCCTGCTGCGCCACCACTTCCCGCACGTTGAGCTGCCCGCGCAGTTTGGCATGGCGCCGTCCACTGCGCATTTCCAGCAGACGCAGGCCGAGCCATTGGCGAAGTAGCCGACAGTACGGTAGCCAGCCGACTCGCCCATGGTGAGTGTGCGGTTTGCTTTTATTATTTCATGCACTTAGCCCTTCCTTCCCTCCTCCTCCCCTCCCCGCTTCATTCAGCTGGAGGGCGTGTAATGATCATAGGATAGGTTTGTGAAGGCGCTGCTGTTGCTGTTGCTGTTGCTGTTGATGTTGCTTTTGCTGCTGCTGCTTGAGCCGCACGAGGTCGGCAACGTGGTGCGCGTGCGCGTGATCACGCTGCAGGTAGTAGAACGCGCACCACGCCAGCGCCAGCGCATCCTCACTCACCTCCTCCATCTCATGGTCTTGCGCGGCCTCAGCTCGCTTGGATGAGATGAGCTGTGCGGTCCGCAGGGCCTGTTCCACCGAGAGCGAGGTGGTCGTCGCTGTCCCGGTGGTGGTCGTGGTCGTGGTCGTGGAGATGCCCAGCTGTTCCAGCGCTGAGCCCGCTGTTGCGAGCGCTCGCCGCCGCCTCGTTCGCGTGACCACAGTCTTGCGCTTTCCCCGGATCAGGGCCTCGGCCTTGAGGAAGCGCGCCGTGCATGTCTGCCACACGCGCAGGCCATGAAGCGTGTCATCCGTTTGAAAGGCTAATGCGAGATCATCCTGCATCACGACACTGCTGGCTTTCCATAGCTTGCGAAGCTCGGATGCCGGCCCATTCCGGTACGGTGGTCTGGCCAGCCAGCCAGTAGCTGGCCGCGCGTAGCCTCGGCGCTGCAGAGTCACTTGAAGCGTGCGAAAATCGGCGGTGTGCAGACGCTCCCGCACGCCCATGAGGTCCATCTCGTCGGCCGTGACGGGGAGCAGGTCCTGCCATCGGGCAAGACCTCGCTTCGTGTCGGCTGCCACCGCAGTATAAATCTGTATGAGCTTGTGGTTGTCCACGGGTGCATGTGATGACCCGCCACCCGAACCAATGGTCATGATGTGGGCAAACTCACTGAATGAGATCTCACCCGAGGGGGTGACCAGGCCCGCTCGCATGGCGACACTCATGCGAATCTGTAAAGCATTGTACTGCTTCAACCACGAGCCCACAAGTGCATGCACTGCCACTGTGAGCGGGAGGATGAAGACCTCGTTGAGCTCGCCATTGGGTAACGCGGTGGCGTTCGTTGTTGTTAAGCCACTCAGGTCCGAGCTGAGGCTGAAAGGCCCTGGTGTGGCTGGCGCGAGGATGGAGACGGTAGCCACCAAGGATCGTTCTTGCAAGGACGCGAGGTGGTGGTTCATGACGTTGTGTGCATCGGGCGATGTCGCCTCAATCAAATGAACCAGCAGGAGCTGCACGGAGTCAAGAAGCACGTATGGAACCACGGAGGAATACGGCGACTGCGACTGCGACTGCGACAGCGACGGGCGAGTGGAGCGTGGCAGCTGGCTCGATCCTGTAGGGATTTTCGGCATGGCGTTGGCTGGGTCGGCTAGCACCCAAATGTCCGTGGACACACCGCCTTCCTCGACGTGCTTTTTGGCGATCGCCACCTGCTGAAGAACGCGGCGGCAAAAAATGAAGACTGAGAATGTGTGTGTTGACAGTCGCGCACGGCCACGAGCGTTTGCATCGGATGAATACAATCGAATCATGCGCGAAAAGAAGTGAAGGATTTCGCCCGAAAGGGTATCTTTCGTTATCATGGACGAATTTCCCGAATGCGACAGTCCGCCACCAGTTTGCATGTGGAAGTAGAGCTGGAGGCTCGTCATGAAGCGAATAAACTCCGTTTCACCGGCGACAATGTCATTGTTGGCGGTCTCGATAAACTTTGTGCGGATAAGTTCAAGCAGTGTTTCGATCTCCCAACTTTTGAATGCCGGGCCGGGCTTCAGGATTTGCGCGCCAATGCCGCGAGAAGCGGAGTTCTCATTGAGGGCCCCCCCTTCGGTCTGATCCGCATAGATTTGCTCGACGTTCTCGACAAGTTCGTCTCGTGACATGGAGATGACGACGGCGTTGGGGGCACCTGGTGGAAATGGGTCATCACTCAACAGTGGTAGTATCAGGATGTCTTTGATATGCTTCGGAAGCTTCACCAGCGCTTTGGAAAGTCTGATACTTGGCTGAACTGGTGATGAATCATCGCTTGGAAGCACGCCCTGTGTACTCCCGCGCCGACGGCCACTGCCTAGTGTAGTAGGCGCATTCTCAATGAGTAACTCTTCCTGTGCTTTCTTGGAGGACGCACCGACTGGGGTGAACAAGCTCGACATCGAGAACGATGTGGCTGCGACAGTGCAATACGACAGCGAACGCAAGAAGCTGCTCGGCTTTCCGCCTTTCAGGGCCGGAAACTGGGTACCTACCTCACTTTGACCGTGCTTTCCGTGTCCATGACGGCCTGCCAAACCCCCCGAGTGATGAAACTCCATATTCCGTTGCCCCCATCCTTCGGTTTGTGCATACAATACTTCAATCGCGCGAAGCGCGTTGTTGATTTCTCGGAGGGTCTGTAGCTCTTCGATCGAAATGCAAGTAATCGCGCTCTGAACGTGTGCTGTATGTCCGCTCAATGGCCACGCGGACTCGTCATCAACTCCTGGTGACTCTGTGTGAAACTCGTTACATTCGGTGAATGCGTTGATTACCTTGGTTGATTCAATCACATCGCGGAGTCCACGTTTTTGATGCAAATGAAGGAAGCTTCGACAGAGCGTCAGCAGATGCACCGTGTACACGATATGAACACGTCGACGCGAGTGCAATGCCGCCGCTTCGGGTGGCAATCGCTGGTACTCCACAGACGTTGCGGCAGGTGGCTCGTGCATTGCCTCCAGTTCATTGGCATGTTCTACTTGATCAGTGCAATCAACCGCATCGGCCGGTGTTGACCGTGCCGTTGTGGTATCGTTTTCGTTCCTGGTCCTTGTGTTTTCATTTAGCTGCAGCCACGTCGGTCGATTGACTTCTGCTTGCAATCGTGTCAAGTTTTTAAAAACGAGTGCCTTGCAGTTCCCGTGCCAACGCTCCTCTCGTTCCAGCATCTCCAATTCATCTTCCTCCAGCTTGGATACCGCCAGCGACTGCATGTTGAGTACCTGAAGCCGCTGAATATTGCGTTCGCTTTGGGTAATCTCGTGTCGAGCCGTTTCGCGCGCGAGTTTGAGCTCCTGCAGTTGCTCGTTCAAGTCGTGTTGCTTTGCCAATGCATCCGCCAGCGCCTTGGATAGTTGAGTGAACGTGTCCTGACAACACACTCGCCAGGCAAACGTTGCCGCTTCGGCCGAAAACACACTGATTTGCCGAATGGTTTCTTGCAGACAGAGCGCCACAAGAGATACATGGGCAGCCGTCCCATTGGGACGCGTCGTCGTCTCCGAGGGCATGCGAGTGGAACGCATACTGGATGGACGAGACTGTGGCTCCTCGCTTCGAAAGAACAGTTCTCTGGATAACTGCTTTTTGATTCGGCGAAGCTCGCTCCGGTGTCGCTCTCTTGACAATTGCAGCCACTGCTCTGTCAAAGAGCTGTCGCGTGGTGGTGTCACCTTCTTCCCTGTGCGTGAGGACTCATCGGTAGCCACCACAAGCTGCGCTCTTGCCTCCTGGTAAAACAGCGCGAGCTCCAGCATCGCTGTTTCATGCTCACTGAGTTGAATGATTCGTTTCTGATCCTTCCTAGCGGGGATGCGAGGCGATAGGGGCAGCGCCGCGCCTCCAGTTGCCGCAGCTTCTTGCGGGAGTACCTTAATGGCTCGAGGCGATAGCACCGAGCCGCTGGGTCGAAGCGGCTGCCATGGGGCTATCGGGAGTGCTGCTGCTGCTGGCACGCGTGGACTCATCGCGTTCGGTGCCACGCGCTGCTTGGAAGATGTCATGGCTTGAAAGTGCCCACCGTTCGCGTTGTAGTTGTAGCCGTCCGTAGAGGACGCACCGATCGGTAGCGAGCTCACGGTGTCCATGCCCGTATCCAGAGAGCTCGACCCGCTCAAGTAGGCCACGTACTCGATTACGTTGGCCACGGTCTCCTGGATCTGCGGGGTATGTGGCACCAGTTCCTCCACGAGACACTGCAGAAACACCGCGTACAGGTGAATCTTGTCGAACCCGGCATGGCAGCTCGCGTGCGCCAGTGCATTCGCCATCCACACGCGCAGGTTGGTGAACACGGCAGTCAGGTGGGAGTCACCGTGCCGAGGCATCCGTGCGCTTTCCTCTCGGCCCTGGTCGTCGCGAATCGCCGTCTCCTCGCCATTGCCAGTGTCACTCGCCCGGCCGTCACCGGTGGTCAGAAGGCCATGTGCCTGGCGTGTGGGTGACACGATATCCCGACGGGAGCAGGGAATCGCTAGCGGACGAAACGAAGACCCGCGCGCCTGGCCCGGGGCCGGTGGGTTCGCCACCAGCTCGAGCCGGCGCAGGTGGTCGGTCACATGGTTGCCATGGCGGCGATGAGGACTTGGACGGCCCGTCGACATGCCACACCATGCAGGCGTTCGATTACGCCTCGCTTACAGACCTGTCACTAGGACGCTTACGCGCGACAAAGGTAGCAACTGGACGAGTGAACCGTCGCAGCAGCAACAGACTTGCTGCATACTGTATAAAGAGACGTGTGGAGAGGGCATTGTAACCAGGACGCTCTGTAAGTATCCGTGCCGGTCTTCATTCGTTTCAAGGCTACGATAGGGTGATACGCATGCTGATGGGTGCTACAATAGTGTTTATGATTAATGCGCTGCTGTTGCTGCTGTTGCTGCTGTTGCTGCTGGTGACATGGGGGATATCCCATCACCAGGACTGATCCGGTACTGGTAGATAGGTCCCGCATGACGGGTCACCATCATCGCCGTCTTACGCCGAGTTGATGAGCGGCATGAGCTTACCAGCCTTGTGCAGCGCCTGCACGTCCGAGTTGCCGCCGATCGACTTGCCGTGGACAAAGACGTTGGGCACCGTGCGCTGGCCTGTTGGAACACATCGCACCATTGAGACAGTGACATTGACCAGAGAGAACTCACTCCACGTTAGAAACCGCCACACGCACATGCCCAATGCACCGCCAACACCCACACCCTCCTAACAACAGCGACAACAACAGGGAGGGGGGAGATGGAAATCACGCATCGCGCACGCACCAGTGATGTCCGCGAGCGCGTTCTGCAGGTCGGCGCCCTCGTCAATGCGGTCAAGCTCCACGAGCCCAAACTCGACGCCCAACTCGGTCAGCAGCGCCTTGGTCTTGGTGCAGTAGGGGCAGTACGACTTGCTGTACACCACCACGGGGTTGGCGGTCACGGCCTCCTGCACGATCTCCTTGGCGGTGGGCATCTTGGCTTGGTAATAAGTTGTTGGGGTGGGGTGTCTGGGTGTCTGGGTCTTGCGCTTCCTTTTAGGTAATGAGCCAGAAGTTGATGAATTTTTGAGTTTTTGGATTTTGGCGTTCTTCGTTGACACCAATCCATCAGCCCTTTGCGTTCACCCGCAGTGAAAAACAGAGGCTGTATATGAAACAGAGTGAAAACCAGCCAATAAAATTCATTGTTTGGTCAGGTCATCTTCATATCGTTTCTGGATTGGCTGAAAAGGTGACAAGGTCCTTGTCTGACGTTTACGGACTGCGACATCGCGTAATACCAGACCCACCGCCACTCACGTAGCGGATATAAACCGGTTTGTATCGATCCACAAAATTACATACCGCATGGGTGTTCCTGCCCAAACGAATTGACATGTTCGCGACGAGAAGCAGTAAGAGCAAGAAGCCCAAGCGGCGGCGCGTGACGGAGGACGATGACGCCGTTGGTGGCGCCGACAAGGGTGGTCAACACCCAGAGCACGGCGAAGGTGGCGACGAGGTGGTCATTGCGGCGTTATCCACTGATCGCCGCAAGATCAACACGTTCTCGGTACGCAATGCAATGATCTGGTGGCGTTGGCGCTTTAATATTGAGCGTCGTGTTGCTTCGCATCGCTGCACTGCGCCGCGCAATTATGACGGCAAGAGTGCGAACACTTACGCCGCTTTTGTGTTGGGTTACATGCTATATCCACTCGGTAGACAGGAACGGCGAAGCGCGCCAAGAATGTGATCGCGGAGGCTCAGCAGTTCGAATCGGAACGCCAGATCGTACCGCAAAAGTATGCCGGCGACGCCACGTACGAGACCCAGATCGACACGGCACGCGATCGGTAAGGGCTATCTATTGCTTAGTCTTGTGTTGTCTGCAGCGGTATCACGATCGCAGCTATGATTCCAACGCTGTCCAATGGTCCTACGTGCTAATTGGATTTTGGTTGGCTGTAGCGATGCTCGTGCGGTCATGGAGCGCAATATCCAAGTAAATGCTGATGGTACCGCTGAGGAGGAGAGTGGCAAGGTGTATCGTGGTCAGGCCGGATACAAGAATTACGTCGCCAAAAAGGAATCACAGATCGGCATGAATAAATACACCGGGTGCGTCGGCAGGCAATGTCCGAATGTTTAACTGGCTTTTCGTTATCGAAACCAGCGAACTCGAGTGTGGGAATGTAATGGCTAAAGGCACGGATGATTGATATGTGTATGCGTATGGATGAATGCAGGACACAGGGCCCAATCCGAGCGCAGACTTGGGCACGAGCCATCTCGCGATTCGATTACCAGCCCGATATCTGCAAGGATTATAAAGAAACCGGGTTTTGCGGATATGGCGACAGTTGCAAGTTTCTTCATGATCGCGGCGATTATAAGAGCGGATGGCAAATCGAGAAGGAGTTTGCCGAGAAGGAAAAGAAGCGACAGAAGAAGATGCAACAGGGGCTCGGTATGTATTTGAAATGGTGGTGGTGCGTAGCTCGATATGATTTCTCAACTAGTATTTGTGACGCACCTTGCCTTGATACCGGCGCAGGAAGTGGTGGGGGCGCTGGCGCTGACGTGGATGATGATGACGAGGATGATGACAAGTACGTGATTCATAGCGACGACGAGGATGAGCAGTTTGCATGCACGATTTGCCGTCAACCGTTCCGAAACGCAGTGGAAACACCCTGTGGGCACGTGTTTTGTGAACAATGCGCACTCAAGCACTTTAAGAAAACTTCTCGCTGCTTCAATTGCCGCAAGCAAACGAATGGTAAGGGCACGAATTATATGGCTCACGGCTCACTGCTTTATACTGCGTGCATTGTTTTTGATTGCTGGTTGTTCTAACGCAACAACACTGGATGAAATGTCTTCGTGACTTCTTGAATAGGTGTGTTTAAAGCTGCAGAGAAACTGCGAAAGCAAGAGCAAGAGCGTCGCGAGGCCGAGCACGACCAGGAAGAAGACGGTGTCGAGTCTGATAGCAACACCGGAAGCGACGACAATTAGGGAAGAAGCATTGTGGTAACCGGAAGTAGAGCACTACCACAAGGTATCACACCCACACAAAAAAGCGCTGCGCGCGAATACCGTATTGCAATTAAAAATTTTGCTCTTTTTCCATTTCTCTTTTCACGGCAACCACAACGATCTCAGTCATTTTGATAATTTCGCATGTCAAGGACTTACGACCAACTACATCAAGTGTTGGCAAAGTAATAAATAGTGGAGCCATGCGCGCAGAACACACACTCGTTGCTGCTGCATGACGGCTCGCCGACAGTGACGTCTCTTCCTAAACGGCAAAGGCATGAATGGCCACGCCCTTTGTGTCGGAACGGCGGCATGCTACATCAAAATCGACGTCACGTACGGATGAAACACGATGGCGGCAAGCAGGTAGGGGCTCGCGGCCTCCATGACACCAGGTATCCACGTGTAGCGCTCCACCACATCGGAGGACGTGACGCTCGCGACGAGCATGAGCGTTTCCAGCATCACGCGGCAGACCTGCGAGAACACGACCGCCAGGAGCAGCACGCCACCATCTTTGACGTTAAATACGTAGGCATGAAAGGAATGCGACGTGAGCAGCCACGCGACCACGGCACACACGATGGAGACAGCCAGGCTTTCAAAATCCATCGTCTGAGACACCCGCTTGGCCACGGGGTGACCACTGCGTCGCGCCAGCCAGGGCAGCGCGGCTTTCCCCCACGCGTACGCGCGGTACCCGGCCTCGGCTGCGCCCACGACGATGAAGAACGCGGCCACCACTTCGTCGTGGTTGGATAACAACGGATGGCCCAAAATGTCGCCCATGGCGATCATGGGCGCCACGAGGTAGGCAAGCCCGAGGATGTCCAGCATGGTCATGACCGCGCTTTGCAGCACGTCCTTGCTGGACACGATGCGCCACACCACGATCGCGCAGGCGCCCACCAAGAGCACGTAGAGCGAATCCAGCAGCTCGGGGTCGTCGATCAAGTGTTCGTGGTGCGCCAAGAACGAGTTGAGGCTCGAGACCACGAAGCAGCCCTGGTACACAAAGATCACAAACCCGTCCGCGGGCTGCGGCGCCAGGCATGCGCAAAAGAGCGCCGAGAGCGAGGCCATAATGGCGCAGCCCAGGAGCATGCGCCAGCCCAGTGACGAATCGGCGTCCGCGGGGGCTTCCTGTTCAACCACGTCATCCTGAAACGCCATCGTGATGCCCGCGATCCCCGCGCTGACCATGACCGAGAGCGCCACGGCGCCGAGGAACGTGTGCCCACCACACCAGCGCCTGGTGATACCCGAGATGGCGTAGTCGCCATCCGGTAGATCGTTCGGGCGATCCTCATCCGCCGAATTAGTGCGGGCTGCGTCCAGGTCGAAATGGTCATGCTCATGGCCATGCTGAAGCTGCTGCTGGTGCGGAAACTCGTTCGCGGAGACCTGCTGACGCTGGTGCTGATTTTGTTGTTGTTGTTGCTGCTGCTGCTGATGTGGTGGTGGCTGGGGCTGTGGTGGATTGGGCGGTGGGAGCAGCGAGCGCTGAGCGTTGGCGGCGGATTGGAAAGGCGCCAACAAACGCTTGCGGATGCGGAAATGCCACCAGCTGAGTTCCCAGCCACCGAGCGCGAGCACGAGCATGAGCGCGTAGACCATCGCGTAGGCCATGCCGTTGCCCAGTAATATCATAAAGACCAGGGACGGCGCCAGGATTGTACTCGCATAGAAGCACAGCGCACAGGCCTGTCGTTGCCATTGCGTGTGTGATGGTGGCGCCCGCGAGCGCGTGGTCCGCGCCTCCGTGGCTGAGACACAGAGGCAGCATGTCGTCGGTTGGGTCTGTCGATTCGCGCCGCGTTGGTCGCCGCACCGATGCTCGATCTGGATATAATGCGTCACTGAGTGGGGACGCTGCTGTAGCTGCTGGGGAGGTGGTGATGCTAATTGTGACGTGCTGGTGGGCGTGGCCAGGCTGTGGTAGGCGGTGGGCGAGCCCATGGGCGTGGTCAGCGGCGTGCCGAGGAAGACGTCGCATGGAGATGGCATCGGAGACACCACGGGCGTGGGCGTATCCAGCAGCAGCCCCACGTGGCGCGAGCGATCGCCCTCCATGGCGCGGCGACTTCGGCTTCGCGGGCGACTGACGCTCGGGCTGGAGCCAGCGCTAGTGGCCATGGGGCTGGTGCTGACGCTGGCGCTGGCGCTGACCATAGCGCCGAAGGCCATGATGAAGCTGTCTGGAGCTGACGACAATGGATGGTGGGCGAGGAATGATGGCCGGAACGGAGCTCCTCCTCGATTAGGAGGAGGAGGAGGCGAAGCGGAGGAGCGGAGGGGAGAGGACCGTAACGACGGAGGAGACAGACCCGCTGTGAAAACGCCAACGCCAACAACACCAACACCAATATGACGACGGCTCCACCAACACAAGTGCGCGGGGAGGGGGCACACTAGGGTCTTCGTCACGAGGGAGAATACACAAACAGCAAACCCGCGCAAGGAACTGTGTGCGGTCACGGATTAAAAATGTGGCCCAGCAAGGCGTACACTAAACAGCAGAACAGCCCAGAGTCAGTCAGTGTGTACTGTATAGTGTGTGCTGTTGATGCCTGCGCGCGTGCCCTTCTTTCGCCCTGCGTCAAGCAATTGTTCAGCGTGGACTTCTGGTACGTCCCTTCAGCGATTGGCTTAAATACGCGACCTCGACCGTCAATGCTCCCCCAATCGCTGCGACACCCACACTCCGTAACTCTGTGTGCTCTTTAATCACCGAAGTTTAGGTGCGCGGCGTGTGATATAAGTGCAATTTCACTCGGAATATTGGATATTTGGATATTCAGATTTTATTCTGATGGTAGGTGAATCACCAACCACCAATGGTGATCAACACCCAACATCGTTACAGTGGGATTCCCAACTTGATGACTGGTAAATCTGAGTAACCTTGAGCCTTTATACTTTGACTGCTTGGTGGGGTCAGCAAGAGTACTGATTCATCAGTTATTTATTCAAAGCGACGGACTACACCTGCAACAACGCAGCCTTGCAGCCTACCACTCGGTCCACATGCAGCAGCCACCAGACGCCAGTTGAGTCTTCATGGTGGCAGTGTCGACAAAGAGTCTCCACAGTCAAGCTCCCACCCTACGTATGACGTATGCACCGTTTAGAGTGGACATCCTCACTCCACCATACCCCCCAGATCTGTTGGGGATCCAGCGGTTAGCCAAACATCAGGCTGCTATTTTCTACTTTATCTGAAAATACCGTAAATAGAACTGACTTCTCTATCTCTACACTTGCAACATACGTGGCGTCTGTGACAACCTGCTTCACACGCATGGGATAATCACGCTTTCAGTAGCTAATCTATTCGCTGTGAATGGTGTGCTGCTGGGTTTACCATTTTCTGAATCGACCAGATAAAATGCTTGGCGCAAGGAAGGCGGACACTGTTGTGGATCGGAGTAAAATTGCCATCTTTATAATTAAATAGAGTACATTTTGTCTTTCTTGCTTTCTTCATCCTATTTTTGCACTGCTAAATATGATAAGTTGAAGCTGTGCCATACCAGTAGTGGGGAAACCTGGAAAAGTTGCAAGTTGTGCACAGTGATTAAATTAAAATCATGCGTGCGTAACCGACATGAACCTGCGTGCACGGATGCCAGGCTCGCTCGCGTGCATGCACACATGCTCTTGTCGGTTACGCATTCTGGCATTGCCAGTGCTATTATGCAGTTGAACACAGGGAGAGTTGTCCCGCCGCCACTTTGTTCGAATTTTTTTAGATTCTCTATGTGGAGCAATAGCGTCAAGTTAACACGATATTTAGAAGAGAAGCAGATCCTCTCGAACGCAGCGATCCAAAGGTGGTGACTGTAGTTCACTTGCCATGCTACAGTGTATATTACACAAAGTGGTTCGGCCATATATGTGTAAGTTAGAACACAATGGCCGTCACGACATTATTGCTGGTACTTGGAAGCTGCGTTGATGAACATGGCGGCTGGGTTGCAATGGGGACCGACTATGTGAGAGCCTGGCTGGTTGGTTGATGCCTGGGACCGACCGACGCTCGTGCTTGGAATGCACACTTCACTATGACTGGAAGAATAGTCTTGTGCCTCACTGCGAATCATGTTGAGCCCAACACGGTTCGAATGAGGTGGCGGACGTGGCCGTCAAAATGGATCAGCGTGGCAAACTCCTGTCGCCGCGCCGTCTGTAGCTTGTGGATTTCGCTCTCGGTCTGCGTCAGACGCTCACCAAGTTGCTGCACACTCTGGAAATGCTTAGGATCGGATCCCGCAGGCTTGGTTAGGCGCTGATCCAGCTCAAGCTTAGTCTTGGCATGCAACGCACGCTTGGCGGCGAGCTGGGTGGCATACTCCGCGCATTTTTGATGGCACGTTTGCTGGATATGCTGCACATGGGTCGCATCCTTGGCGTCAATGCGCGCTAGCAGGTCAGCCTCGGACTTGCGCCACAGGTAGACAACCAGCATGGCCAACGCAGCATTGCGGTTGTCCATCTCATCGTGGATCAGACTGCGCATCTCATCAATGTCGTCCTGGCTCTTGGTGGCCTCCTTGATCTCCTCCATCGACGAGTCCTGCAACCGCACGACTGATGTCTCCAGCACACGCTCATTCGCGAGGATGCGGTCATTAAGTTCATCGTACTCACTTAGCATTTTCTGCTCGATGGGGGTTTCCACAATGGACTCGAGCTCGTGTTGGTCCGACGCGGATCTGCGCCGCTTTACTTCGTGGGGCTGTAGTTTCCGGATGGATGCATCCTTGCGCTTGGGTGAGAGCAGATCATCGTCATTCGTGAGGTCCATGACGCGCCCACGAGATTTGGTCTGGCTACGCGAGGGGCTGCATATAGAATAATCCATCACCAACAAAATCACCGATGAATAAGAATACTATAACGGCACAGTAGTGATTGCACGCATGATCAACGCGGGGGGGAGGATGTAAGCAGAGGAGCAGAACAAAACAGCCCAGTACAGTACGTACGATCCGGTGGCAGAGGACGCGCAGTTCCGACAGCAATTAGCGGGCTTCCTGCTCTCCAGCGCGGTGATATGGGCCGCCATGCGGCTCGTACACTTGATAAGACACTGGCGACAGCCACAGGTCATGTACGCCGTCACAAAGGCCGCGAGTGATGCCGCGACGGGGGGTAGCTCCACGGAGCACGCGGTCGGGAACGCAAGCGACGAGTCGATGCTATGGGGTGGCCCTGGGACGAGTGGTTTCTTGACGCGTGTCGAGTTGGCAGTCGTGCTCTGTGTGACTGGAGTAGAAGAAGATGAAGAAGCAGGTGACGATACCGATAATGGTAATGAGGACGCCACAGGCTGATGCTCGCTAGCGCCGGGAGAGTGGCTCGTCGTGGGCTTGGGTTTCTTGGTCGGTGGCTGCTCCTCCGCAGCCAGGGAGGGCCTACGCTCCGAGGAAGCACGATGCTGCTCCTGTTTCGTGCGCTCAGGAATAATTTGCTCTCGCTCTGCCTCGTTGCGCGCTGAGTGCATCGCAAACGTGATGCGGTAGCTGCGCTCTCGGACAGGGTCATCGCGGAGATTGCTTAGGCGGACCCCCCGACGATCAAGCCACTCGAGGAAGCGAGTCTCGTACACGGCCTGCGTCTCGCCGCATGCCAGCGGTACGGGGATCGGCATCATGGTTCTTCCGTATTCCTGCAGCTTTTGTTCCTTCGTGAGCGGCGCGCGCTTCGTATTGAGTTCGAGGCGGTACGAATCCAGCTCCAGGAGTCGTTTCTTCAGCAGGACACGCGCCGGCGGCACGTTCGGCTTCAGAGTCGGCACGGACCGCTCGCGCGGTGGCAATGGGCGGTCCCAGCTGGCCGTGCAGCGATAGTCGAGGCGCGGGGAGCCATCGCTTCGTCCCCGCGATCGACTGCGCCGCTCGCGCTCGTGGCGATACGCCATTGGTGGTGGTGAAGATAAAGCTGATGAAGTGGACTTAATCCTCTGTGTGTGTAACCAACCCGTCAATTTGCCATCAAGACGGACCCGTTTAAGTTAACTCGTATGATACTGGGGGTATTTTATCGTGAAGGACATGACGTAGAGCTTGTTAATGCACTGCATGCTTTGGCCAAGCAGGCAATCACCAGTTGCAATGGGTATTAATGTATGGGTGCTGTCCGTGCGGTGCGATACCTTGCTGGCTTCTAAATCCATGGCCAGACCGTTTGATTTGTGATGCCAGTGCCAGTGGCGCAATACGCGCTGTTGCAGGCGGTAACACGAAGCCTATGACTGATATGACTTCATCTGAGCGCGACTCCGCAACGATGCCACAAACTGCGCTCGCGAGCCGTACTCTGCGTACTGATCGGGTGCAACCGCGTGGTCCGTGGCGCTCACGCCCCGTTCACTTATAGGTGCACAATGGTTCACGTCAGTTTCGTTGGCATCCTCGTGTGCGCGTGTCACGTCCTGGAGCAATAGATCTTCACGAATGCCAAGCATTCGTTCGCGGGCAAGATGCTGCTGCTTCGAATTCCGCGCCAGTGCTGGGTCTAGGACGGAGATCACCGGGATGTAGGCCTCTTCATGTGGGTAGTAGACGCAGTTCTTGGCGGCGTGAACAGCGTATTTGGTAACGGTGACGTGGCACCCACGGCGGCCCAGATCAATCAGCCGAGCCAGATAGCCCGTGATCCTAGCGCCACGTGCTGTGTGATGCAACACAGCATCCAGGAACCCGTGCCACCGCGATCGTTTCACCTCCTGGTGTTCATGAACTGCTGCAGTGGCTGCAATCTCGGGCAACGGGTAGTCATCGAAGAATACACAATCAAACTCACCCAGGGACGGCAGAATGCTCTGCCAAGTGCCTTCCACGATGCAAACATGGGTACTCTCGTCCGAGTACTGCGCCGCAAACTGTTGGCTACGCGCGATGGCCTCGCGGTCGCACTCGATGATGGTATGGGACTTCGGCCGGAACGACTGGATGCGCGTCGCCGAGTATGCCAAGCCGAAGCCAACCTCCAGCACGCGGTCACTGCGCTGGATGGCCAGCGCATCCACACAAGCTTCCATGTAGGCCCTCTCCCACTCCATCATCACCTGCTGCCCGCACGAGCTCCAAACGATCTGGTGTCCATGCTCGTCCACACCATACGCATTGCCCGACGTCGTCGATGCTGCCGGCTTCATCGCCTTTGTGCGATATCCATCACGATATATAAGGGTAATACACGTTAACCGCCAACTGTTTAGGGGATATTTGCTTGGCACCTTCATTCCGAACAATCAGTGGATGTTGCACGAAGGTAATCGGCCGCTCATCCACAGCCGTCCGCAGGCGTATCACTTGGACGCCAAAGGATTACGAGCGCATTCACACCTCGAAGACATCGTCGATAATGGTGATGTTCGCGTTGCGTGCACTCGCTCGCCGTGCGGCCGCGCATACCGCCGCCTATGCTTCTGCCTCTACCAGCGCGCCGCGGAGAGCCATCGACCTGCAGGTGCTGCGATGCTCGTGGCAGCGTGCAGCGTCGTTTGCCACGCAGTCAAGCGGTACGAATGGACTGGACCGCATTGGATCGAGTGATGTTGGCTCCTTTTAAAGGGGGAATGGCACTCCAATCGATTCACAAACCACTGATGCGGATGCGCCATGCGTATATCGTTTCTCTGTGTATACATGTGTTGCTGTGTGCAGTGTACACGTGGGGGACGGGCACGCAGGGCCAATTGGGCCACGGCCCCGTGGTCAAAGCGGGCATCCGCAATGCGTACGAGCAGCTGACGCCGCGCCTACTGGAGGCCTTTGAAGGGAAGGAGATTGTGCAGATCGAGTTTGGCGCCAACCACAGCGCTGCCCGTACGTGGTGTTGCCATATTCCCCGTACTATCTACGGCATGTTGCCATGTTTCCCCACATGTTGTTTGTCGTACTGACCAAGGCATATATCTTTGCGATTTCAAATGCATGCATCCACGTGTTCTAGTCGACGCTGAGGGACGCCTCTATACGTGGGGCTCCAACGAGCATAGCAAGCTGGGACGTGGACTAGGCGCTGATGCAGTGGTGCCCGAGCTCGTGGACGCGTTCGAGGGCATCAGGCTCGTGGACATTTCGTGCGGTGACTACACGACCGCGGCTGTGGATAGCGAGGGCAAGATGTACACATGGGGATGGGGAGGCTCTACCATGAAGGGTGCGGGTGGACTGGGCCACGCTGGTGGCCAGGATGAGCCCACACCTCGGCTCGTGCGCTCGCTCGTGGACCAGGGCGTAGCTGTCGCGCACGTGGAATGTGGCGAGTTCCACACCGTGGCGCTGTCCAGTGACGGCGAGCTACTGGCTTGGGGCAATGGCGAATACGGACGTTTGGGCAATGGCGAGTCTCTGACCTGCGAGACCCCCGAGCCCGTTGAGTTTTTCGCGCAGGATAATGTCAAGGCCATCACGAGCGGCCGTGACTTTACGTTTGCCCTCACGGAGGAAGGCGTGCTCTACGCGTGGGGCGTCAACTCGCGTACGTGGCGTGTGTTGGTTTGGCTTGGTGTTTGTGTGGTGTGATATGGTTGCTTGTGGGTTGTTGGATGGTTTTTTGCAGTTGACGTGCTGACGAACGTGTCATGGCTGGGGCCAATGGCTTCAACAGATAACCAGCTGGGCATTGGCGGTGGACTGTCGATGGATTTTTACAACATGGAGGCCATCCCCACGGCAGTGGATTATTTCAGTGGAGCAGCACTGAAGCAGGTAGCTGCCGGTTACGACCACGCCGCGGCCGTGACCGAGGACGGACGTCTGTACATGTGGGGCTCCAAGCTCTGGTTTGAGCCCCATGAGATGACCATCCTGCAGGACGAGACCATCGTGCAGGTCGCGTGTGGACGGCAGTTCACCGTGGCGCTGTCAGAGGATGGCAAAGTCTTCACCTTTGGTAAGGGCAGCTCCAACTCGCTCGGCCACGGCGACCGCAAGAACCAGTTGCAGCCAGTTCAGGTGGACGCGCTGGCGCAGATCCATGTCACATCCATCTCGGCTGGAGACTACCACATGGGCGTGATCAGTGAGCCACATGCCTCCGCCATGGACACGGACTTTTCCATGCGGGAATGAGAAAGAGGAGAAGCAAACAACCTGATGGATCAAGCACGGAGCACACGGCGCCCTTGAACCCCCGGTAGAATAGGAGCCTAGCGTACGAAACACGTCCCTATGGCGGGTGAGGGAGATGAATAGACAGACACTTCGTCGCATTCGCAAAGTATACGTTGACGCAAGGTATCCGTTAACTTATTTGGAGCTCTGGCCAAGCTGAAATCATGGATACCTACTGGCTCGATTCACTAATGCCAGCAACTGACCTGGACACCAACGCAGTTTATGGTATTCGAAGTGATCACTGACGATAGTGAGGCAGCGTTGGTATCACCTGGTTTTGGCATTTCGACCTGTCTTTCCAAGACGGCGAGTCACGAAAATTATGGAATGAAGGGGCATCACGAGTCCTTCCTCCTTCCTCCTTTCTTGGGTCATCATGCCCACGAGCCGCGTGACGACGCTGCTGCTGTTGAGCGCCATGTGCGTGACGGCGCTTCTCGCGGCGATGGCGATGGCGCTGGTCGTGGGCAGCGTGTTCCTGCCCGTGGCGCAATGGGTCAGTGATCCACTGCCTCCGCATCACGCCCACGCGCCGACGTCATCCAGAAACCGACGAACTATCAAACCCAGGCGACAACCAGTGCTGGCGGCGACCATGCATGCCGTCTGGAGCACGTACGCTGGTATGCTGTGGCAGCCTGTCCACTGGTTGCAGATCGCGGCGGATTTGTCAGCCTTCCAGCGGCTGTGTGGTGGTGACGACGAGGACGAGGACGACCAAGACGCAAGTGACGTGTACAACTACAGCGGTGAGGGCGCAGCCTACAACTTCGACGACGACAAGGACGAGTGTCTCATGCGCTTCCTGGATGAGCGTCGCCGTGAGATCTGTGTGATCAGTCACTGAACACACTGCTACCAAACGTGTGACGTACCAGCTCAGTATGTATCCATTTATCTATCATACAGTATCTATCTATCCATTTCGTGTGTCCTGCCTCGCTCCCTTCCTTACCACCAGCTTCACTTTTCGTGTCCACTCTTGCTCCTGGCGATCATAGATCATGAAACCAATCCATCAGTGGCTCTACAGAGAGCAAATGCTAGACACATTGACTGTGCAGCGGTGGCTGGCAAAGCGGCCGAGCTTGGGGTCAAAGCCCACGACTAAATCAAGACCAGGGCAATGAGTCAGTGGCCTTCTTCCTCGCCATCGTCCCGGGGAACGTTCAGCAAAAGGATATTGCGTCATACTTGCAGCAAAGCCTCTCCCGCCTCCTATGTAGTTGAGTTTCCACTGGTCCTATGTCATACAGTCAGTTGTGCGGAAGATCTACAGCCAGGCAGTTGGTTCATTCACCCACTACTCATTCAGCGTAGGCCAGGAGGTCCGAACTTGAATCGTGCTGCTCTTGCCTGCTGTTCGTCCTCTCGGACCCCTCGTGTCATGTTGCATTGTTTTTACTTGATCACCACTGCCGGTAGATGTAGGCCATGCGTGCATCATCTGGCAGCACCCTAGCGCGCCCCTGAATTCTCGCAGGCCAACGCCAACCACTTGCTCACACGCGAGGGCACCTCCACGTCAGCCAGAGTGGAGCTCATCACCAGTCTCCTTCCTGGTCATGCTGCAACGCGTTTCCTGATGACACCCGAGCATCCGTCGCTCGCCAGTGTGGCTACAGCGAGGTCGTGGACCTCCAATAGAATGAACACCCACACCCATGCAGTCGTTCCAGTACATCTATGGTTCACCCACTGTATTCTGCTTACAGTAAATCTCCTCTTTCTTCCCTCCCCCTCTCTA
>JAADWT010000289.1:0-24655 GCA_023336285.1 Pythium grandisporangium
CCCCCCCCCCCCCCCCCCCCCCCCCCCCCCCCCCCCCCCCCCCCCCCCCCCCCCCGAGTAGAGAAGGAAGAAGGAAACAAATCTCCGGACGCTGACAGCGGGTTACAATCGAGAATGCTGACTGGAGGGATTATACGCACCTTCAATCATGCACGGGTCCAGCAGGATGACTTCATTGCACGTATTTCGCTCGAAAAACGGTGTATTTCTCAGGGAACCATCGCGCCGCATCCAGAACAGGTAGGGCTGCAACAGATTGTCCGTGTCGAGATCGATGCCGCCTGGAGCACACCACAATGTGACCTCATCGCCCGCGAGAAGGATATATTTATTGGGGAAACGGAAGACTTTGCTGGCAGCGGCGTTGGCCACCGTGTATCCGGTCATATCCACCGACTGCACGAGACGCCAATGACAAGAGCATCTGTCAGCACCAGGGAACCACTTGCACAAACAGAGAGACACAACACAGACTGATGCTTGGCGCCACATCTACAGATCTGCATACCTCTTCGGATGGGTTGGAGATGACGAGCCATTGCTTGAGCGGATCGGCGCGGGAAATGTAAAGCTGCTGCATGACGATCTTATGGCAGATCTGCATGGAGCCGCGCGCCACCTGGCGGTCCAGCAGCGGCAGGCGCAGGCGTCGCAGCACGGGGAACGTCATGCGCATCGCATACGCTCTGTCTAGACGGCGTTGGTAGTGGTACGCAATTGGCGTAGGCAGCTGATAAGCTGATCGACCACTGCGACGAGCCAATGGAATATCCCGCCAAAGTGACCAAACGCATAAATACCCAGGTGGTTGCCGCGCTTTTTGACGACCGCTTTGTGATGCCCTGTGCAAATCGATACTATAGAAACGATGGCATTATAGAGTTCAGCTGGATATGAAAGGTTTGCTTTTGGCCATTGCGACTTTGGGATTGAAGAGGTTTTGTATTGATAGCGCATATACAAAACGTTCTATTGGAGGGTACGGAAATGTAGAGGTTTTTGTGGTCTGGTCGACTATGGCGAGCACCACCTCTGTTGGGTTTGGAGGTGTGCTGGTCAGAAACATGGTGGAGGAAACAACAAGGGACGGGTCGAATGAGGTAGCCCACGCGGCGGCGCCGGACGACGTGGAAATGGAAGCCCCGTCGGCGAAGACGCCCATGCGGCAAGACAAGAAGGCGGACTCTGAGTCTGGCCCGGAAACGGTTGAAAAGGATGCCCCAGAAGCTCAAGCCGCGATGGAGACGGCGGTGGCTAGCGGCGACCAGGCGCAACCGTCCGTGGATGAAGCAGTGGAAACAACGGCATCTTCCAACCTTCGGGACCAGGAGGTAGCTATCCAAGGCGAGGCACAAGATGATCCGATGGATGGTGGCGCCGCTGCTGCGAAGAAATCGGAGACGGACGCCGCTGATGGGTTGCTTAACCAGAGCAATGGTGATGCTCAGGCAGCTACCACCGGCAATGGGGTCAATGACAATGGTCATAAAGAGAGTGAAGCGCTCTCTCCGTCAAAGAGAAAGGAGTGTGAGCCATCCAACACAAAAAACGGCAATGCCGTGGCGTTGGAGAAGAAGACCAGCGTTCCTGTTGCAATGTCCAATGGAGATGCCTCGCCGCCACCAAAGAAGGTCAAGCTCTCGCAGCCAGCCGAATCTACCGTCGCCACGAACGAGCCACCGTCAGACGCTGCCGCTCAAACCAATGGCGCGCCCGTTGTGGCCGTCGCCTCCACGGTGATTGCATCGGCACCGATCATGATCTCACGCGACGATATGGCGAAGATGGAAGAGGACGATGGCGTGGTCAAATTTGACGTGATCACCAATGATGGCACACCCGAACATATGGTGCAGTTGACGACGCTGAAGAACATCTTTGCGCGGCAACTGCCCAAGATGCCGCGCGAGTATATCGTGCGCCTTGTGTTTGACCGCAACCATCGTTCAATGCTGATCCTGAAGAACGGCAAGCACGTGATCGGTGGCATCTGCTATCGGCCGTTTGAACCCAACTGCTTTGCCGAGATCGCGTTTTGTGCGATCAACGCGGCCGATCAAGTGAAAGGGTATGGCACTCGACTAATGAATCACTTGAAGGAGTACGTCAAGAAATCCGGTATCACGCACTTCTTGACATATGCCGATAATTACGCGATTGGGTACTTTAAGAAGCAGGGCTTTGCCAAAGTCGTTTCGATGCCGCGCAGCAACTGGTTTGGTTACATCAAGGATTACGATGGAGGTACATTGATGGAGTGTGTGATCCACCACCAAATCAATTACTTGCGGATCACGTCCATGGTGCACCAGCAACGCAAGGTTTGTTAGATGTTGTTGAGTGTGATGGCGCATTGGCATTGTCGAGTACTGACGGCTTTTCGTTTTGTTTTGTTTTTTTATATGTGGTACTTGTCATTGTCCTTTTAGAAAATCCAAGACAAGATCAAACAACGGTCTCACACGGATATCGTGTATCCAGGTCTGACACAGTTTGCAGAAGGCCGAACGATGGATATTTACATGGTCCCAGGCGTCAGTAAGTTGCTGCGTTTTTTATTTTGGTTGTGAAGCATATGTGCTGACTATTTTGTTTGTTACCCCGTGACGTTTCCACGATCAGAGGAAGCCGGGTGGTCGCAGGCGGTCATTCGGAACAGTCGAGTCGGGTAAGGTCCCTCTCATCCGTGGGTGTTCGAGTTGCTCACCTGGCCTTAACCTGAACTGACGTTGCTTGCACTTTCTACTTATTGGCGCGTGATGACTACAGTACGCGTGATCCTGGAAGCCTCCGCACGCAACTGCATCAATTGTGGAAGGCGGTCTCAAACCACCGCAGTGCGTGGCCGTTCCATGAGCCGGTGGACACGAACCTCGTTGTAGACTATCTTGATCACATCAAGGAGCCAATGGATCTCTCGCTCATACAGAAGCGCATCGACAGTGGACACTACATTTCCAGGGCGCAGTTCAAGGAAGACCTCTGCCGGATGTGTACCAATTGCACGTCGTACAACACGCCCGACACCAACTACTTCAAGTACGTGCTGCACGCTTGCCATTCACAGTGTACTGCGCTTCTCACTTATCACTATGTATACTTGTCGGGTGTATGTATATCGCATTAGAGCGGCCGTGGATCTTCAAGAGTTTATTGAGCAACGCGTACAGGTTACGAAATAGCATAGTTTCTTGAGATCGTTGCGCTCCGTAGCGGATGCATGCATACATGGCTACACCCGCTCACACATTGTAGAACGGCGCATCCACCAGGGATGACGTTGCGGATCGTGGGCTACATACTGGCCAATCTGAGGACAGAGTTAAACAGACAGGTCATGTTACTGGTTGGAAATGCACGGAGATTGTTCACTACCAGATGACGTCATCATCGTGCAACAATTTATCGCGGTGGTGGATGGCCATAATCTGGATCACAGCAAGATGCCTGCTGTTGTCGCACCGTGCGTCTGTATGATGTAGCGTGCAGTGGCCGATGCGATCGGAGAGAGATCGTGTCAGTGCGAAATTGTCCCCCCTGCCTGCACGTGATGGCGTCCCATGATGGCTCGAACCTGCGCACGGACCTAGCTTTCTTAGGGGAGGATGCTGATGAGCAAACCACGCATCGGTACATCTTTGGGGATGCGTCTGTGTTGCTCACGTATGCTCAGGAGGGGCCCGAAGCGACGCAGGTACCGGCTAGCAAATCCCAGCAGAGTCATGTTTACTAGACATAGAAATGAGGGGGGTGGTGCTAAACACATCGGTCACGGGGTTAACTTTTTGTCCACGTGTAGAGTTCTTCAGCTATCGGTGCAGCAGCTGCAGCGTTGTGCGAATATCTGGGAAATAATCCAAAGCTCATCCCCGATGGAGTCGTCATCGAGCTGGGCGCGGGCTACGCATTGACAGGTACTAAGATGGTGCAGCATGGGCAAAAACCTGGTTTCTGCCAAAAAGGATGACACTTGAGTTTCTTTGATTAGGTCTCGTGGTTTCGCAGCTCAACCCAGAAGCTACTGTGATTTTCACCGACCACGACCCGGGTGTACTCAAGACCATCGATTACAATTGTACAAGACAGGACCGAGTTCATGGCAAGTGCCTCACGGAATATCTTCCCTGGGGGCCCAACGGGTCAAGTCAGATTGACAAAATCGCGGCAGTTGAGGCTCAATTGCGGAAACCGGAACGGAGCCCCCGCTTGGTCATTGGCACGGACGTGATCTACGCGCGAGAGATTGTGCCACTGCTGTTCTGGACAGTGAACGAATTGCTTGTCGCTGGGACTGGTGATGCGTTCCTTATGAGCTCTAGCTCAAAGTACGACGACGCCACGGACGCCGACATCGAGCAGCAGTGCTCCGCTTACGGATTGACACGTACAATCATTAGCGCTGAGCACGATAAAAATGGCCCTCACATTCAGCGGTTCACATGCGGACAATAGGCATTGGAGCAGGTTGTGACTGCCACCCTGGTGGTTTCAGCCTAGACAAACTCGCAGAGAAAATTTAAACGGCGAAGCGTTCTCTTTCATTCTGTGAACGCATACAGTTTATGTTCTACGATATACGCCGCCACGCTTGGTGCTACAAGCTGACCAAGCACATCGGCATCCTTGACACTACGAGCTTGCGTAGAGGACACGTCGCCCAAGCTGGGCACGGTGACAAATCGCACGCGGTCGTTGCCGCCCGCGGCATCCTCTACCGCTGGTTCTGCGTAGCCCTTTCGAGCCATCACAAGAAGTTTCACCAGGCGTTGGAGTTCATCTCCATCCTTCCACTTGCCTGCGCAAAGATCTGCGTACGTATCAGCCCCCAGCAGCATCGTGAAGCTTGTTCCGGGAAACTTGTCGGTCAGGTAGCGAATCACATCAATGCTGCCCACGCGAATCGGGTCCGCGCCATCATTCGCATTGGCGGCATGGTGCTCAAATACTTCCCGCTCAATCTCCTTGACGTATATTTGAGCTGCGTCGCTGGCATCGCCACCGACGTCAGCGGAGGCAGCCGTAATCGCGAGGCGGCACATGTTGATGCGATGCTCGAAGGGAGCGAGGTTCCGCTTGCTGGAATAAATGTGCTGGTACACTGGGAGAAGCCAGATCTCGTCAAACAGCGCGCGGCAGAAGGACACGGCCCCCATGTGGCCCTGCATTCCCGTGGGCGGGTTGGCGGACATGCCATACAGGAGGACTTCGCGCGGCGGGTTCTCCATGGCGCTGCTCATCGGTCGCTTGCGGGATACCACAGAAGCAAAAAGGCGAAATCTGTAGGATCGCAATCCGTTCTGACTTGTTTTTGAAACAGGTGGAGGGATAAGAGTGATGGTTGGTTAACGTTAACCGCATCGAAATTCTCGAATTCGTGAAACGCCGCGTCACCTCTTGGCGTTACTTCACAGGAGGATCTGGTCAAGCAGATGAAATGACGTCGTACGTGTCCTGACGTCTTCGTGAGTGCTGGTCCAGCGGTTATAATCATCAATCAGTCCAGGGGATCAGATAACAAGAAGGGAGCGAGTGATGCGGGTGGTGCTGCAGCGCGTGTCCAGCGGGAGCGTTCGTGTGGAGGGAGAGATCGTGGGTCAGATTGGCCGAGGCCTCGTGTGCCTTGTAGGCATTGGACGCGATGACACGGAGGCGGATGCCGAGTTTTGCTGCCGGCGACTTTTGGTGAGGCACCCATTGGACGAATGAATGCCCCTCATGGGTGGATGGATGGATGGATGATGTCTATTCCCGTGGTGGCCCAATCACATTCTGATTGCGTTCGTATTTGAATCTGCATTTGCGAATGAAATACGTAGAATGCGCGCTTGTGGCCCACGGAAGAGGGCACGCAATGGAAAACGTCCGTGGTTGGCAATGGCTATGAAGTGCTCTTGATCAGCCAGTTCACGCTGCATGGCTATTTTTCGGGCAATAAGCCCGACTTTCACCTATCCAGTACGTTATCGTTGCTGTTGAAACTCGTGATGTTGGAAATAGTAATATGATGCTCTGGCTTACGTGCTGCGCAGTGCCCCCTGGTCCAGCAAAGGAGTTGTTTCAATCATTTTGCGACCGCGTACGCCGCGAACACGATGCCGAGAAGGTGGCCGAGGGTGTCTTTGGTGCCATGATGGAAGTCTCTATTGTACGGTACCAGTGCTCGTGCGTGTGAGATAAAAACAAGTTGCTGTGCATTGATCTGATCAGCTAACTGTGGAACATATCTGAATACATCTATGATGCAGGTGAACGATGGTCCTGTCACCATGAGCATCGATTCCAAGGAGAAGAAGCCATCCAAAAGCTAATCATTGGCAGTCCTAAAGTGAGCCACACAAGCAGATTGGTCAAGAGTTGCATATAACATAGACGCGCTGTCACCATCATTCGTTCCAGCGGTACAGTGCATTTTGCGACGTTTCCTTCTTGCCCATATTTATAGTTGCAAGACAAATGCGTGTGAGTTTCTGATCACGACCACGCTTGGTTTCAATGACCAGCCAGCCAGGTCATATAGGCATTGAAGGGAGCACCGCCACCTGTGATAGTGTGTGCTGTTGCCTACCAATCTTCTCGCATCGCCATTTCAGTCCAAGACCTTTCATCAACTCTGCTGTTTGTTTGCCGAATTGAACCATCCATCATGCCAGCGGTGTGTGCTGTCACCTACTCCAAGGCCATGCCTGGGTCCGAGCGACCCGGGCATGGGGCCATCTATCGCAGTGTGATCCCTCCGCAAAACCCCATGCCGCCCGATCCAAGCAACCCGGAGCATCCATTGGTTGGCCTCGCCATCCCCCACTGCGAGAGTGTATACCATAGCTTCCAGCAAAGCGCTATGACCCACAGCGATCGCCCTTGTCTTGGTGCACAACCTATCGTCAACGACACTGTTCAACCCTTTGAATGGCTTACCTATACGCAGGTGAGGAGCGTACAATTAATTGCGGTGGCCAGACCTCCCACTTACACCTGCCGTGGTCTTGAATGCGTTATAGGTAGCAGCTCGCGTGGAGCACCTCGCCAGCGGGATGATGCACTTCGAGTTATTGCCCGTCGTTGATCGCACCCGTATGTTGGGGCTATACATGAAGAACTCGATCGACTGGGTCATCGCAGAGCAGGCCGGGTATGCGTTTAACTGCACCACGATTGCGCTCTACGACACTCTGGGGGCCGATTCAGCAGAGTACATCCTTAATCAAACAGAGCTACCCACTATTGTATGCACCACGCTCGAGCTCCCCAAACTCATCGCACTCAGGCCAAAGTGCCCACACCTTCAGAACGTGATCATCTCTGGCTCCTGCGACGACCAGGCCGAGAGCGAGGCCAAGGCTGTGGGATTACGTGTGCTCACCATCGCTGAGCTGGAAACGGAGGGCAAGAAGAATCCGCAAACTCCGCAGCCGCCGAAGGAAAGCGATGTGGCGACGATAATGTACACGAGCGGTACGACGGGGGACCCCAAGGGCGTTGTCATCAACCACGCGGCGCTGCTGGCCAGCTCACAGGCTGCGCTGGACTTTATCACCCACTTTGCCATCGCGCTGGACCACGAGTCGATCTACTTTTCCTACCTCCCGCTGGCGCACATCTTTGAGCGAACCACCCAGATCCATATCCTACGCGTTGGTGCCCGGATCGGCTTCTACTGTGGGAACCCGCTTAAGCTTCTGGACGACTTGAAGGCGCTGCACCCGACGGTCTTTGCCTGTGTGCCCCGCCTTCTCAACCGCATCTACGACATGATGCTGGCCAAGATGCGCATGGCCCCCAAAGTCCCTCGTATGCTCTTCTTCGTGGCGCTGCAGGCCAAGCTGCGGAACCTTAGCAAGATGGGCAAGATCCATCACGCGCTGTGGGACAAGGTCGTGTTCTCCAAGACGGCGGCCTCCCTCGGATTGGATCGCGCGCGCATCATTTTCTCGGGCTCGGCACCCTTGAGCCCGGACGTCCTCTCTTTCTGGCGCGTCGTCTTTCCGGCACTGTTTGTCGAAGGGTATGGCCAAACCGAGACCTGCGCCGGTATCTCGGCTACTCACATCACGGATCTCTCTGGCGGGTACGTGGGAGGCGTGTCGACATGTGCCGAGATCAAGCTCGAATCGGTGCCCGATATGAATTATCACGTCACGGACCGTGAGCATGGTGACGATCGTACCCCCTGTGTTGGCCGAGGTGAGATCTGCGTGCGAGGTACATCTGTATTCTCCGGGTACTTTAAACAGCCCGAGAAGACGGCCGAGACGATCGACGCCGACGGATGGCTGCACACGGGTGACATTGGCCTCTGGTCGCCCCAGGGTTCGCTCAGGATCATTGACCGCAAGAAGAACATCTTCAAGCTTTCGCAGGGCGAGTACGTGGCGCCCGAGAAGATTGAGATCATTCTGCAGGCATGCGCGACCGTGGCGCAGATCTTCGTCACGGGAGACAGCTTCCACTCACATCTCGTGGCGATCATTGTACCGGACGAGCTCGTGCTACGCCATCTCGCACCCAAGCTGGGCTTCAGTGCCACCAGCACCTTGCAGGAACTCTGCGACCAGCCCACGGTCAAGGAGATTGTGCGCAAGCAACTGGAGGAGGAAAGCACCAAAGCTCGGCTAGGGGGCTTTGAACGCATCAAGCAGTTTTACCTGCACCACGAACTCTTCTCCGTGGAGAACGACCTCTTGACCCCGACGTTTAAGCTGCGCCGTACGGATGCCGAGCGATACTTTAAAAAGCACGTGGAGAAGCTCTACGAGCTTTCCGGTGACGTCATTGCGGGCAAAAACATCACCCAATAACAGCCACTGCGCTACGTACCTTCGTGGATCGATACATGCGCTCTGATAAGGCAGCTCACACGCTGGCTTCGACACCATCCAGTTCCCAGGCGCAATACCATCCTTATCCATAAATGTCAATGACACACACATACACATACATGGCAGCCCATTACGTATTCCTCCCAATCGTCATCGCTTCTGTATTTCCGCATTAATCGCTGATCACACCTTGTGGACTCCAGAATGGCTTAATGCCCCCCTGACTCACTGATAGCAACCAAGCCATGAGCCCTTGCACAGACATACAGTCATGCACAACGACAAGTCCGGCTGGTCCATGGGCAGCCAGCGGTTCTGCAGACGTTGTACAACAACGCTGAGCAGGTTTATTCGTCGTCCTCCTCTACGAGCGTGGGTGCCGCACCCACCTCGGTGCGTTCATACTTGTACGAGCCACTGTGCGAGGCCGCATGACCAGCGTGGTGGTCGTCGCCATGGCCCGCGCCATGGTGGTCCCACGGGTGTTCCAGGCCCTGCAGCCATGTCAAAACCACACAGCAATTCCATCAATCCATCAGTCCCGTTAGCTTATCAGCGCACTTCGTCGCGGTACCACCACAGCAAGCACAATGATCCTGCACGTACCAGCAGTGCCTTTCCGTCCTCCTTTGCGCGGTAGAAGACCCACAACCAGAGCATGGTGCCGTAGGCCTTGGCCAGGTTCTTGTGCACGGGGCTCACGTGGAAGTGCATGCCGAACGGGTAGTTCTTGGCGTCCACGTGCGCGTGGCCACCCGACGCCATCGTGCGGCGCCCAGCCATGGCCGCGGCAGCAGCCTGGCGTGCCACCACTCGGTGCATGGAGGCAAACATCATTCAGCGAGAGAAAGCAGAGCGAGAAGAAGACGCCTCCCTTTCCCCTGGTGGTCTGTTGTGCCTTCGATACTCGCGCGCTCGGTCCGTTCTTGGCGGCGGCGCCGTCGCCGCCGCTCAATCACGGCAGGGGGGATGGCAATCGGCGGCGGCTAGACAGATTTCAGCCAATCATCGACCGTTATTCGACAATTTATGACGTTTTCATTGGACAGAAAGAGGACTTGGCTCCTCGATCCGGTGGTACACTATGCTCGCAATGATTGGTTGATAATTGGGAGGTTAACTTAAACGGATGCTGACTATATGTACCGTTTGCCTGGTACTTCCTTGGTGTGGGGGTACAGTACGATGGAGGCAAAACGGGGCCAATCACTTGATTGGGATCACCATGCCAGTGGCATGGGCGATTGCGCAGAGCGATGTGGAGCACCTGGACCGATTCACGAGCCGATGCCGCATGCCCATGGACGTGATCCACCGTAGACCACGATGGGCCAGTGGGTACGTGGTCTATAAGCCCAGTGACGAGCCGGCAGCTGCCTATGTGTGCCGCGCGACGGCGGTGGTGCGAGATAATGACCATGACCATAGCGATCCTGAGCGGACAGCGAATGCGAGCGTGGTAGCGTTTGACCGCTTGATCAAGGTGAACGCACCAGATCGACCCGCACTCATGCGTCGACTAGCTGCCGACCAGCGCGAGGACATGGCCACTACCGGATGTGAAAGGCAGGGAATGCAATGGATTCCTCGGCAAAGCATCAGCAATGCGGGTGGCGTCACGCTGGAGGTGGATGTCACGGGCTTGATAGCAGCAGGGCGTGGCGACTTGGATGGCAAGACCTTGCTCGCGGATACAAGCTACCGACAGATTCTCCATGAAACAATGCAACATCACTTGGTTGTGTGCAAGCTCGCGACGGTTCATCTCCCATTACCTGGTTCGCTGCGGCACTCGGTCTTGGAGGGCATGGACACTACTCCAGGTAGGGAGAAGGTTACTGTACAGGCTCAAGCGCACACGCTACCATGCCGCGTGGTGTCAACGTATCCAGCTGTGGATTTTGTACGCGTCACACCAAACACACGGGTAACCATCACACTGCCGTCGCCAACGGAGGATGAGAATGGTGCTGAAGAGGACACTACTGCAGAAACAGTCGTGGTAACTACAAAACCAATGGCCAGTCAATCTGCACCCTCCGAGCCAGTCGATCACCTCCCCAGGGCTCCACGTAGCCAGATTGGCGGTCTCGAGAAGGAACGGCAGGCGCTTCGAGAAATGATTTTGCTACCCGTGCAGTACGCATCGCTCCGCACTCGCTACGAGATGGAATTTCCCAAGGGTTTACTCCTCTGTGGTCCTCCTGGCGTGGGCAAGACGCTCCTAGTGCGCACAGTTGTAGAGGAATGCCGGGCGTTGGTCAGCTTGCAACTCGAAGTCATCAATGGATCCGAGATCATGACCAGCGGGACGGGCGACGCGGAAGCAGCTTTGCGCAGCATTTTCCGTCGAGCAGGCGACCACGCACAGCAAACTGGCGGTGCCAGTGTCGTGTTTATTGATGAGTTGGATGCATTGTGCCCGGCGCGGGATGCACACGGTGGAGGCTCCATGGCGCATAGTCGGATCGTGGCTCAACTGCTGACGCTCCTGGATGGCGTAGATGAGGCCCTCGCGCAAGCCAATGTGATCATCGTAGCAGCCACAAACTTGCCCAACAGCATCGACCCAGCGCTGCGACGACCGGGACGCTTTGACCGTGAGCTGTTCTTAACCCCGCCGGATGCCGCCGCACGAGCGCGCATCTTTGACGTCCATATGAGTGACATGCCCTTCGCACTTGTCCGTACAGATGACGAAGAGCAGCCACCAATGGAGGACGCGCGTTCAAAGTTCATTGCCTCGCTTGCAGCACAAGCAGTTGGGTACGTGGGCGCTGACATTGCTGCCCTCTGTCGAGAGGCGTTATCGGTGGCATCCACTCGGCAATTTGTCGCATTGACCCGTAACCAAGAGCTTGATGACTGGTGGTATGAGTGGAAACGACACGGGCAGGCGCTACAGGTCTCGGATCTGGAGAATATGGTGGCACGGATCGCGTGGAATGTGAATCCAGTTGCGATTCCGTTGTGGTTCTTGCAAAAACCAACGATACATCCCCCCACCGATGCATCAGCGAGTGCGAGCGCGCGGGGCCGACCCGTGGAGTACTTTCGGCATCTCTTCCAGGGTATCCACGGTCGGTCTGATAACGGACACGCTGGCCACGTTGCGCACAAGGGCGAGTCCTCTCCAGAGCCACCCGTGTTTGAAGTCTACATGGAAGATTTTAAGCAGGCCATGCAGGTTGTCGTGGCATCCTCGCTTCGCAGCGCTTCAGGAGTTGCGTACGTCTTGCTGCTGAAGTGTATCTGTGTATCTGTGTCGGGATGGCGTTGTTCTCCACGGGTATGCTGACCTTGTTTCTGTTTTTTGGGTTCACATTTTATTGACATGTGCATGGCCGTTTGGGTGTGACGTCCCAGCAAAAATGTCGAGACATTAGGTTGGGAGAGCATTGGTGGACAAGATGAAACCAAATTGGCGCTCCAGCAAGCGCTCGAATGGCCCATCAAGTTTCCACAGACCTTTTCCCGACTGGGGGTCTCTCCTCCCCGTGGCATCCTGCTGTACGGACCCCCAGGCTGCAGCAAGAGCACGATTGTGAGGGCAGCTGCTCATTCAAGTGGCGCCACTTTCTTATCCTTGTCGGCTGCGCAGGTGTTCTCCCCCTTCTTTGGGGATGCCGAAGCTGCTGTGCGGCAAGTGTTTCGAGACGCTCGCGCCGCACTGCCCGCCATCATTTTCTTTGATGAAGTTGACGTACTCGTGACGAAGCGCGACTTTGGGGGTGGCGGGAATGGCTCTGACAGTGGCTCGGGCAGCACGGCCCTTCGAGTGCTTTCAACATTATTGAATGAGATGGATGGTGTGGAAAGCGCCGAGGGATTGCTTGTGATCGGAGCCACGAACCGACCGGATTGCATTGACGCAGCGCTGCTGCGCCCCGGTCGGTTTGACCGGATCCTTTTCGTGGACTTGCCCACGGAGCTTGATCGCCTCGAGATTTTGCGAATCCACACAAAAAACATGACGTTGCATGGAGACGTCGACCTGGAGCAAATTGTCGAGGCAACACCCTACTTTAGCGGCGCCGAACTCGAGGTAAGTGGCAGTACTGTGGTACGGCTTCTCTTTGGATCATCGTGTATGTGCGGGTTCTAACGGAATGGATATGATGTTGTTTTATGAATGCGTGGTGTGCAAAAGAACGTTTGCCGAGAGGCAGCGCTCCAGGCACTTCGTGAATCCATTACGGCTGAGTGCGTGAGCATGCGCCACTTTGTTTGTGCCGCTGCGGAGATCACACCAGTGACAACGGAGCAGTCGCTACATCGGTATTTTGAGTTTGCAGCGCACATGGGTTCGCTGACATAACGAGCTACTGCAAGATAAGCATCCACAATAGATCGGCGAGCCACGTCCGCGTCCGCGTCATTAACAGCAGATCCACCTACTGTGCTGTACTGCAGACAGGAAGGAAAAAGCAAAAACGAATGACAAACGCACGCCGTGGCCATTTCATTCATCCATTCAGTGATATGGAATGTATAACATCTGCTAAGAGGGCACGCACACACGAACAGTTAAGCACAGCGATACCCCCCTCCATCCCCACTGATTCCTAGAGGTATTCGCCACCGTCGATGAAGGACACCTTGTGCTCGAGAGGGATGCCATCCCTCGAAACGCCCGCGTTCTCCATCTTATCCACCACCTCAAAGCCCTCAACGACTTCCCCAAAGACGACGTGCTTCCCGTTCAGGTGCGGCGCCGCGCGGAGCATAAAGCAAAACTGCGAGCCATTCGTGTTCGGGCCCGAGTTGGCCATCTGCAGGATGTACCGCTTCGAGTGCTGGAGACGAAGCCCGTTGGGCTCGTCGTCAAACTTGCGGCCGTAAATGCTGCGGCCACCGGTACCCTTGCCCGTAGTGAAATCACCACATTGCACGATAAAGTCTGTGAGAATGCGGTGGCACACGCTGTTCTTGAACGAGTATTGCGGGCCCAACTCGCCCGTCGTCAAGGCACGAAAGTTTTCCGCCGTCTTGGGCACCTCATCCGCATACAACTAACCACCAGCAATCCGTTCCCACGACCCATGAGCGTCAGTCGTGCCTGTCAATCGCAACACCCTCTCCTACTGCTGCCACCACACCCACCCACACGTTCGTACGGTACCTCTGCAGTGACGCGGCCAACAAACTCGTCGTCGATGGCCACATCGAGCCAAACGTATTTGCGGTTCGGATTACGGGTCCACTTGTGCTCCGACACGACGGGGGCGGGTGTCGCCGTCTCGGTAGCCACCACGACTGCTTCGGCTGCGGCTTTGCCGCCCAGTGCGTTGGGCGGTGGTGCCTTGCTGGCCTCCACGAGATTGACGTAGGCCGGGGTGAACACTGTGTTGGGCGATTGCTGCGACGAATCGATGGCCGTGTCGGACCCGGATGGGAACGAGAAGAACGAGTTTATCAGCACAAAGTACACCACGAACAGACCGCCGGCGAGGAGCATGATGATCTGGCTAGGCGCCAGTGAAGGGCGCCCATGAACGCGCGTGGGGCTTCGGGAGGGCAGCATATTTAATGGTGGTCGCCTGCGCTTCCAGTATGATTATCCTGGGGCATCAAAGACACTTGGTGGGGGACCCTGGATAAAATGTCGATTTTCAAGCGAATCAAGCGGGGCTTGGGAAACGTCACCTAAATATTTAGCTGATTTCATTCCACTCTGGTGCCTGTCAAAAAAATACGCGGCGAGTAATTTATGGACTCGTTTAGTGTACCTCCCCCCTTTTCATCGACCAAATCTTGCAACAATCTCCCCTCGAGACCAACCAGTCGCGATTTTTTTTTTTTGAAAACTCAAAGCGTGTTGCGAAGGAATAGCCAACAGTCGCGCGCAACTAAACAACTAACAAAAGAAAAGAAAGAACCTACGGTCGTGCCTCCAGTTCCAGTCAGACGCATACCCAAGTTCACTCATTCCTTCCTTCCAATTCCTTCAGTTCCAGTTCCAGTTCGCAAGGGGCAACTTCAATCCCCATTCTGGTAGCAGCAGCAATGGCGGCAATGGCGGCGGCAACGGCGCGCCGCTTTGCGCGCTTCGATGCTGAGCTACAGGACAGCGACCAGACCATCACCGGTATGAGCATGGGCCTGGGCACGAGAGGCGGCGGTGGCCGAGACAGCAGTGATGCCCGCGGGCTGCCGCTGCCGCTGCGGCGCATGCGCCAGCCACCGCGCCTTCCCTTGCAAGCCCGCGCCTCCACGTTCTTCCCAGATTCAACGGATGACGACGAGCACACCACGTTCGCAGCCACAGCCAGAGCCAAGGCGGCGGCTCCATTGGCAGCGACACGCAGCCGAGACGCGCTGGCGCGGTCGTACCCGCGCTCCCAGTCGCAGTCGTACTCGGAATCGTTCTCGCACTCTTATACGGGCGCTCGCACGCGATCTCGAGCCGCAGTGACGGCGTCTTCCAGTGCGCTCGTGCCGATTGGTGACGTGCAGTTCCCATTAACGCGGTCTGTGCTGTGGTATGTATATTATGCTGCTCTCAATGTAATGACGGTGGCGTTGCTTTGCGTTGGGGGTATTATTGGCTGATTTGGGTGGTTGTTGCCATGGACATGTTAGGGATCGGCGAGTGCTGGCTGGACCGTTCCATGTCCGGGTCAATGATGTGCTGCCGCATTTCGTGATCGCTTGTGACGCACTCAAGCGGCTTCATGCACTTGCTACACAGGCTGCCGCGTCTGGTGAGGCTACGACATCGCAGCAGCTTGGTTGGCTCTCGGTCGACGACACGGATACAGTAAACAAGACTGGTCCGATAATGCTGACGCGCGTGGTACGTCAGACGTTGGTGGTGCGTGGTATCGGATGGAACAGCATGCTCACGGATCGTTTTGACGATGACTTTGCTCGGGATGACAGATTGCGCTTGGGGACGAAGAGAATGATCACTCACAACGACGACTACCTGTGTTTAACTCGAGTCACAACGCTCGCGATGATAATCGTCAACGGCATCTTGCTGTTGAACGTGCACGTAGCGCGCTGGAGGGGGAACAGTCGGTGTCGTCTACGAGTATGACTGCGCTCGTGAACGAAGCAAATGTCTTTGTTTCAACATCGCCGCTGAGTGGCAGTGGAAGTCGCGCTGAGTTGGAGGTGAAGCTGGAGACAACAGTACCATGTGCAGGTTTCCACTTGAAACTTATCCGTAACCTGCCACTGCTACTCACTCCATTGGCATCCAGCTTGTCACGGTGTGAACTGGGTGCTCAGCAAACTTGTGGTTTTGTGACACTTGACCGCGCACGGAAAGCTGTTCCGCTGTTAGAATCAGACCCACTCGTGCATGCGCGTCCTCTCGTTGGTATTTGGGTGTATGGTGTCAACATTGATGAGACTGAAGCTGGCGATGAAGCTGACCGAAGCGGATCTTTGGATTTGCATGTTCGACACCCGTTTTTGTATCGCGCCTGTGTTCGCTTTCTCTCTACTAAACTCATCAAAGAGCGGGTTTTTGTTGAGAAAGATACATTTTTGGTCGTCGTGTATTCCGGCAAGGATTCCACATCGAACGCGAAATTGGGTGGTGGTCCCCTCCCGAGGTTCTTCGAGGTCTCTGTCACACAAGTCGAGTTTATCAGTGGCGATGACGCCTCCAAGCACGCGACGCCAAACGCGGCAAACTCGTTCGTGAAATGGAAGACGACTTCTGTTTCTGGACGGTGCTTAGCTGGAGTTTCAAGCTTTAGAGGATCGCTCGATTTGAAACTGAAGACAGATGAAAAAATCACGCGAATCGACGACACGAACGATAGTGAGAATGAGGTAGAACTTACTTCCTTCAAGGATGCTACGGAAGACGCGAACACGGGAACTATGTATCGATCCCGAAACAAATTTTGGGGCTCCAAGGAGTCGAAACCGCAAGTGTCAGCTTCGAATTTCAACTCGAGAATAAAGCCAGCATCCGACCGACAAGATGATCAAGAGGTTGGCAGTGATGCTAAAACACATGAAGTGCAATCGGAGCTACAGTCACGCCTCAAACCATTCGTGCAAAATCAGGCATTCTCCGCTGATATGGATCAAACGAAGGATCTAACTGACACCCCAAGACATGTCAGTGAAGATAAGACACATCAGGGTGAATTGGAGCGAAGTCTTCGCACGACACCGATCGCACAATCGCTATCTGGTCAACCGCCACGACCATCATCTGTCTCTGAAGAGTATCAACCGACTAGGGTTGAGACCAACGCATACGATATAAAGCGTACACAAGGCCACGATGAGTGGTCGAACAATAGTTGCTGTAGATCCCAGCAGATTCTGGCGCTTCAACATCAGCACATCCTCGAGAACCAGCAGCGCCAGCTTCGCCAGATGCAACAGCAGATTGAGCGCCTTCAGCAACTGCTAAATGAAACTCGTCGCGAGAATGAGCGTCTTGTCGCTGAGAGCCACAGCAATGTGAGCAGTCGCCACACTATCAACGACCCCGTAGCTGACACCCAGTACGACATTATTAGCGGTGACGATAGACAGCAGCTAAAAACAAGCGATCTTGAAGGGCCGATGATATTGGAGAACACTCAACATAAGCCACCGTCATTAACGGATCGTCGTGATAATGAAGGCGGCGCTGATAGCGCTTCGTCGGTTGGTGATTTGTCCAGTGACAGTGAAAGCGATATTGATGCAGATGCAGATGCTAACGACAAAGGCAGAGACGAAGACACTGGTGGAAATCTCCCGGTAATCGAACATGATCCCGTCCATGAAAGCGAAAGTGGTGAGGATGGAGCTATCGGTAACACTGAATCGGGCGTTAGTTCATTGAAACTATCATCTATCAGCCATCATTCAGCTCGTTCCAATGTATCATCGCTCTCATCATCTCTGGTTGGTGACCGGTTGAAGCGAATAATTGAAGAACAACATCGAATGGAAAGCAGTGGCGATCGTTCACCTAGAGAGCACGATCCTCAACATCCAAAAAATGTTGCTTCCGTCGACAATGAAATTGTCCGCGATGATACCGTGACTGATGTACGGTGGATTTCAGCAAGAAGCACAAGAATATCTGATGAAATTGACTTCGGCAAGATAGTCCGCACGAAAGAATATGACGATGGGCAAGATCCATCGAAAGCCACTGGTGGTGAGTGCCAATGCCAGTGCAATCGAATTCCTGACACGTCAAGAAGATCTTATGCACCACACGAAGGAAGATGCAGCTGTAAGATTGTATTTTATGATGACGACGACGGCAGCTCGGCTGATATGGTGAATCCGATGATGTCCGCTCGACTGATAATCCCGCAAACTCCGCCAAAGGATCGTGCGGTACCATATTCAGTTGCAACACTTCATTCATCCGTAATGTTTGCGGATAGCTCCAGTTTTTCCATCCCTCGGATCCAATACGCCACCGACCCTGCCACTTCTGACTCGGAGGACGACGAGATTCGGCGCATAGAGCTCAAATACAACCGCCGTCCGAAACTCGCGCATCACCTTTAGAGACTCACTCAATACAAGCAGAGTAAACAAAACAGCTTAGCTGTTGCAAGTGTTTTACGAACTCATTGCATTGACGCGAAGGGGTTTCGTAGCTGTTTGGTTGATTGGGTGGGTACCTGTACGCGTGCACAGCAGATCTATATCACTGCAGTCTCCACAGTCATGTCATATGTAATCTCGACCATACTTTTTGTTTGCGTAGGCTCCTTCAGTTGATCTAGCAGCGCACGGTTTGCGGCACGAAGCGCCTCCACGAGAGCCTCCAATTCCTGCACTCGGTGGTCTGCCCTTGCCTTGGCGTCGGATACTCGTGTCAGCCTTTCATGTAGATGGATCACGACACTTTCGGCGGTCATGGGCTGGTTGTCGTCACTGCTGTACTCGCAATGGGTCGTGTCGGGGCTACTACCTTCGTGGGACTCATCGTTGTAGTTCTCGTTCGCTGAAGGAGGGCTTGTTGCTTTGGCTGGAGGTAATGCCTTGTGCGTACGAATAGTCGTCCGTGAATGATGCGGCGGTGCCACGCGATGGAATGCGCGATGCAGAAGGCGCAGGCTGCGCAACGTGCTTCGCAGCGCAAATGTCTCGACGTAGCGAACCACAAAGCGGCGAAGGACGGGGCTTGCGTTGATCATTGCGTCCAACTGAATATGACCCCCCCCCATACACACACACATATACACCCTCAGACGCGGTCAGCGTGAACCTTCATACTTCACTGACACCAGCCACTTGTACCAGTGCTAAAAACAAACATACTGCCAGGAACAATGCAAGAACGATCAAGGCAGCAAAGTCGCCACTGATATGCGACGCTTTGCAATGGAAACGCGCCAGTAAGTGTCGGAAGATATTCTATTCCTTCTCATACTGGAGCAAACTGAAGACCTGGCAACTTCCACTGCCCAGTCCACTCTACACTTTTAATTCAATTCCTCGTTGCCAGGTTGATCATTTGGGGCTGGGCGAACGTGAAGAAGGTACTCGACGGGGAACACAAACGCAGCGGCGGTCGCAGGCGGGGTGGCAGCATCATCAGAGCCACCCCCAGACGAGGAAGGAGAGACAACGAATCGGAAACGATTGAGATCGTAAATACCAGGACGCATGAAGCACGCACGAAGCTTGACCGTAACCGTGGCGTCGGGTTGGAAATGCGTCACGGACTTTTTGGTAAGCCCCGTCCAGAAGAAATGAGGTGTGACTGCTAGAGCAGAGTTACCATGACTCGACTGTTTCGATGCAATCACGGGTACTGGTTTGGCTTCGTCGGGGTGAAGCATGTCCAGCGTAAAGTCGATGGGACGTGACGTGAGGGTCGAATCGTTCCGAATAGTCATGACAATGTCTACCTCAACCACCGACAACCCCACTGATGACGGCACGACGGAGGAGGCACCGTTCATCGTGATCGAGTCAGGGTACTCTAAGGTAATCGTCAGTGGACACGCGTTTGGCTGGAGCGGAGATCGCACACGGAGAGATGTCAGATTTGACTGCCCCAGCACAAGATGCGGTGAAATGGCGGATTCATTGGCCTGACCAAGTTGCTTTTGATGGTGATGCAAGGGTAGTCCACCGTTCGCCTTGGGGGTGGACCAAGTGATGATCAAATGCGCATCCACGTCTAGTGAATGTAGTAGAGCCTCACGGGACGTCGGCTGAGGTTCGTCTCGAGCAGTGCAGGTTCCATCGCCCGAAACAATCGTACTGTCGGATACCCCTTTGGCTGGATCCTTAGGAGTCGCCTTGTTTTCACGTCGCACGCTCTGGATTGAACGCATTCCTCCTCCTCCACGCTCACCACCAGAACCACGATTTCCTGCCTCCCCCGCAGAGTTTGCGGCAGTCGGGGCACTTTGCACTATGTCCAGTGCGTGGTCAAGACATAGCATTTGTTCGAGAACTGTCGCGTCAATCAGGTTCACCTGATCTTTATTTGATCGCATGTCGATTGAGGAATACCAATTATCACCAGCCTTGTTATCAACGTGAGCGCTACTGGGGCTTTCTCTCGGTACGACACGAAAGTAAGAGGTGCTTCGTTCTCGTTCGCCTAAATACCATGCATCACGAGCAGCTCCCTGGGTGATGATTCCAGATTCGTTCAAAGTATCATTGTCCAGCTTGCGTAAATTTGGTGATGGACGGGGAAATCTCTCAAGTCGCCATGTTTTGCTCACGCAAGTCAATTGCTCCAGCGTGACCGCCAATGCTGTCGTCGCATCCTCAGGATGTGATCCATTGGCATCCTCTCGCCGACGTCGATTGGCGACTGTGAGTCCAAGAACATATTCTCCACTCGTTCCATAGCTTGGTTCAATTGAGTACGCAACTTCAACACACGGGAGTAAGTTCAACTCGAGCTTGACACGTACAGATCGAGTTAGCGCCAGCGCTAACCTTTCATCTTCGGGGCTTCCATTTGATGTCTGATTGTTCGCTTTTTCTTCCTCACTCAACACTCGCTTGTACTTGAACACTAACCTAGCTTGTTGCTTACCAACAATGCCCCCTCTTGCCCATAAAGTCAAATGGTGCGACTGTCCTGGCTGGAGTTCAATATGACTCAGATCCATCACTTGTCCACTTGCACCAATATACTTTGACACACCCGTAGTTCCAGGAATTGCTGAGTTGTGGGTACCTTGCTCCTCAGCAAGACAAAGCATAAGATCCGAACATCCCAATTGGATACCACCGAGCGGAGCCGAGCCACCATTGACAAGCGACACATCCAATCGCAGCATTTCTCCAACAAATGCATCCCCATTTCCGTTTGCAATACTATCTGTACCAACCCCTTTAGAGTGAACCTGTACCTCCACGCCGAGCCATGGCATCGCGCCGACCACGTCAGCAATCAAGGTCGTGTTGGGCGCGCGAGCACGAGCTTCTTTATTCGCACGCGTATCCTGCAGGAGTGGACCAGGGATGTCGAAAGCATGTTCACCATGGACATCGCCTCCACAGATTGACCAACGAATCCCTTTGATGCGAAGAGTGCCTGGGATCTGTGGGCATACAGCTAATCGAACCCGTTCTTCGCTGACTGGGAGCAACTGTAAGTTTACATGCTCCACGGCAATGCGGTCTGCCGTCGGGTCATTTGATTCCGGGACTTGGAATGCCGCTAGGCTGCCATCGCGCGGTCGATATTCACCAAACAAGTGAATGTCGGCAACGTCCACTGCACAGGAGAGCGCATTCTTCATCTCAAATTCAACGTATATCTTCTCGCCCAGTGCGTACTGTTCCGGCTTCTTTTGCTGCAAACTTTTTCGACCACGATACGGCACGGTACTCAGTGCATGAGATGGGGTCAACCATACATTGCCAGTATACCTCCGTCCATCGGAATTTCCATTGTTCTTGTTCTGTTTCATCACGTGCCGGTGCAGTTGGTCTTGTGTGACCATGATGTTGTCGAGCACTTTCCACGCATCGGCATCCGTGTTGTTTCCATCAATTTCTCGGTTGATACCAAGTGCATTTGCAGGTGCAAACACGACGGTCGATGAGTCATCCAGGTCGGGCATGCACAAATCACGCACGAGAAGCATCTTCGAAGACGATGAGGGCACCGTCGTGATCGACACGGGGCCACTGTTACTACGAGAATTCGAGTTCACGTTGGTACCTGAGTCCACACCGTTCGAGAGAAACTCCTTGACAATCATACCAAATTCATAAAGGAGTGACTCCTGTTGGCTCGCCGAATTACGACCTGTGCCAATGAGCTTGAGAAACAGATTGATCGACGCCATGGAATCACTCAGGCGGTGCGATTGCTGCGCCAATGTAAAGTTGATATGATCTTCCACCTGAAACCACCCGCTGTTGTCGTACACCGCACGGGCCAGAGAGTAACACCGCGCAGAGTGCGAGCTATGACCCAGTGATTCATACACGTGGCCGGCCATCACCATGCGGAACCCAAATTTCCGAAACTTGGGCTGCCGTGCCTGCAAATCACACATAGCCGCACGCTCCATGAGCACAGCCGAGCAAATGCCCTGCTCCAGTGTCGAACCACGAATCAACGCCGATGAAGCATTGTCCATGTAATCGGTAAACAATTTCGCGTGACTGAGAGCGTTATAGATCTCACCTGCGAGCACTGCCGTTCGCACAGCGAAGCGGGACGTCAGTGGACTTGGTGTCTTGTAATACGAGACACTGGCGGCATCCAATGCATTGGCGATTTGCACGGGCGAACCTTTGGTGAGCACGAGGCAAAGCGCAATCATTTCGTTGGCATTCGCGCAGTGATACACTGACTTGTCTGATTTGTAGTCATCGCGTACCAGGCGATACATTTGCAGGGCCAGTTCGTAGTCGCGCACCATGAAGGCTGTGTCGGCCAGCAGTCGTGTTTGCGCTTCGATGGAATCGATCCGGTACGTGACGTGTCCTCCACCACTCCCCCCACCGCCCACGTTGCCCCCATTGCCCCCACCGCCTGTGATTCCCTGCTGAGATCTGGACGAGAGATCCTTGGGCTTCCGAAGCCACGACTTGAACACGTTCTTGACACCCTTCTTCATGGCCGACACCACCTCATTCAGCTGAAAGATGCGCGCCTCCAACGTGGGCAACACAAACTGCACACCAAATTCGTGCACAAACGTCTGCAGACGAGCAAGGTCATCATCGGATTGCAAGCCACCGACGTGGTCGGCCACCGTGTTGGGCTCATGCTTCACACTGCTACGTCCATCCGCCAAGTCGGGAAACATGGATGGACGAACATATGGATGGGTCGACCAGACAAAGGCATTGTCGGCCGTCGCAGCGTGACTGGGCCGTGAATTGATGCGCAGCACGGCACCAGAAGTGGGGGAGACCCCGAGATTGTGCAGGATAGCATCCGGATCGATCGACGTGCCCGTTGTTTCCCCCACATCATGAAGCACGAGGGAATACTTGGGGATATTGGGGTCATAGAGTCCCTGCTGGAAGGCCTGCGGGAGTTGCTGCGCGCTTGCGAGCTGCTCAAAGCTGTGGCGTGGGTTACTCTCCGTGGACGACACGACCAGAAGCATCACGGTCGGGTGGGTCAGTAAGCTCAGGTCTTCGCAGCGAAACGTGTCCAGCAGTACGCGCTTGAACTCACGGTACCAGGGAAGTGGCTCCGCATTGTCCGCGGCATTGATCGCATCCAGGAACGGAGGGACGTCATCCACCGCGCGTACACGCGGCAATTCCAGATCGATCACGCCGCTGGTCACGGGGGGCGGGTGACGACTGAGCACAGCATTCAGGGGCAGCGCCGAGGCCGCCAGCGGCAGCGAGCGCAGGCTTGGCGCCGACAGGAATCGGAAATGCACGTCCGCTAGCATGTAGGAATGGTTCACGGAGCGCATGGGGGTATCAGCGTGGCGCAGGATGCTAAACCCGTTGAGGAGGTCGGATACACTGAGGCGGTTCTTTTGCGCCACACGCTCGGCCTCCACTGTCGAGCAGGTCATGACGATGGGCGCGAAGGTTTCCTGCACCCATGCCTCTATGCCCTCCATCTTGGGTCGGTTGGTTGGCGTGCTAGTTCCCTTTGAATCTTCCTGCTACTTAGCCCACGTCGAAGTATCGATCGATCACTCTTTGACGACGGATTGCTGCCAACGTCTGAAGCTTGCACGAGGTGAAGGCGCGAGCGAGAGCAGGAGCAAGAGCAAGAGCAAGAGCAGGAGCAGGAGCAGGAGCTGGAGCTGGTGAAGGGGGCACGAGTGGGGGAGTGGAGGAGAATACGTACGCAGGAAGAGCGGAGGCGCGACCTAATGAGCAACTCGAGAACCAGCTCCTCGATGCGTTGGCCCGCGAACTCAACTTCCGCTCGTATGCTTTGGTCACTTGAGGTCGTTTGGATGCTGACAAAGTATGCGCAGGCGACGAGTATACGTGTTCGAGGTGTATACTTCCGCTTTACCTGCATGGTATACCTGCATGGTATACGTATCACGGGTTGAAAAAGTAATCAATCATCACAGCGTAAAACATTCTGGAATGGTTAAATCGCTGATAAAACCCAGAACCCAATCCTGCACAGTATAAAGCAAGGATACAGGCCTGCCGCCCACACCGAAGCGGAGCCGTTCTTTGGGGTTGGTGGCATTGGCAGTGAGATATATCGAAGAGTCCTGACGCGTGCATGGTTCCTGCGGATGGCGCATGGGCCTATGTGTTCCGCAACTCATTGCAACTGCTCGCTTGCCCCAGCACAGCAACCCATGTGCCTAAGCTTGAAGTGGTAAAAACTTGGGCCCATTCCTCCACTCACGATTGGTTAAAATCCTTCCTCCAGATATTTGGCGGTGATTTCGAACAAATCAGGACGCTGCATTCAGGGAGGAGGA